>BMAW01067387.1:308421-325169 GCA_019974015.1 Nephila pilipes | reverse complement strand
ATATATATATATATATATATATATATATATATATATATTACCACTGATTAACATGATTCAAGTCAATACTAAAAGTATAAGAAAAATCAGACCAAATATCCGTGCACCGATGATAATTTCATACTAATCGTCGAATAAAACCTTCCAATATATATATATATTGGAAGTTATCTCATCAATGTTATATCATTCATACACGAAAGTAAACACAGCACAACCATATACAAAAGGTATCGTAAAGTTTTAATTATTATTAAAGAATAATATCTAGATTTCTGGATAAAATTTATTCAGGCAATTAATTGATTCTTTTGTACATAATGTTCTAAATTACTACAATTAATGATGGTTTAATTGATTTCAGAAAATCGTATGTTGAAGAAACTTGCAGTATTGCGAAGTTTTAATTATAATCCAAAAATAATCGAGATAGAAACTAAATTTTTATTTATTAATTTTAAGACTTCCTCCATCCAGAGTGATATAACACTCCCAACGTTTCTTGAACTTTCGAAGACTGTCATTGTAAAAATCAGCAGATTGAACTCTTATCTTCTCCATACTATGGGATAATACAATCTACAGCTTCTTGAAACCAAGCAAGTCAATAATAATAGCTGTAATTTACAACATTATGAACATAATGATCAATTAATATGTAGAATACATTTTATATAGATATCTCAGTTATTTCTTACTATATAATTTTTAAAACTTTATGGTACTCCCTCGTAAAAGGGTTCACAGAAGTATTTGCTATTATATTCTGAAAACGCAAGCAAATTTATTTTTGAGATAATTTTATGATAGTTATTACTATTGACACAAACAAAAATTTAAAAAAAACACTTTATCATAATAAAATAATTTCTGTCTACTATATGTTACATGTCTAATATATAACAACAAACCACAAAAATGTGTCTTATTGGACAACAGTGAATTCACGAATCATCTTTCGGGGATTTTAAGCTTATATGAGCATGTTATTGTTCTTTAATATGTGGCTTATCGAATCAGAATTTATTTTTTTAAAAGAATTAATTATCTTTTTTCCCTTCCAAATATATGCTAGAGATAAGCTCTGATCCTATTCATTTAGAATTAAATCGAAATTCCTGGTTATACTGATTCAATAGGAAATTTTGAAAGATGAAGAAAAGAAGCTAGAGAAAGATAAGAACATCTTTCAAAATTTTTGTTAAATTTTTAAACTTTTTTTTAAGAATTTTGTTATTCTTTTATACGATTTTATTAATTAGAAATGTTTCAACAAATTATGAGATTTCTCGTTTCTTTAACGTTCTTCCTTACAACAAAATTATTTTAAGCTAATTCAACTTGAGTTAAAAGAAATTAAAAATCTGAATTACGTTCAAAAAAGGGGAAACCTAACTAAACAAAGCCAGAACTGAAACCTTTTAACATACTTTGATACCTTACATCGTAATACACAAATTTTGACGAATGAGCTTGCATAAGAGTTTAGTGAAATGCCTAGAGGAAAGCAGAAAAATCTTAGAATGTTTCAATAAATGACCCAAATTTTTCAAAATGTATTTCTTCGGAATTTTAAACGCAAATAAAATTGGAGAATATTTAGAATAAAAAACATAACAAGACATGTTAGTTTCATCTCTTGGTGCACAAAATTCAATTTTTGAAAGTTCATTTGTAAAAAAAACTTTCATTGTGTTATTACGGGACTTAGTTAGTAACCAATAATTAACCAATGAAAAATTTATTCAAAACTTTATGTAAAACCTAGTACCCAAAGGTATTATTCACATAAATAATAAAATTTACAGAAAATGTATGGAGTATAACCTAGAAACCGCAATCTCATAAATCAAAGACGAAGCATATAACAAAAACATTTTCATTACTCAGAGTATTTACTTTATTTTCATTTCATAAGTAGCATAGCTCTAATGAATCATGTAATCAATTATTAAGGATTAATTAATTACAAAGAGTAATTGTTGATTCTATTTTTGCTCGATGAAACAAATAAAATAAGTAATTAAATATCTGTGGATCAGAATTTTCAATCCAATTCATATTTTATACAATTTTAATTAAGTTTAAAGTATTAGGAAGATATTTTGTTGCAAATAATATGAGCTGAAAAACGTTAAGGCTTATTTTAAATATTTTAATTATATGAATTTTTTAAAAGCATTTCAGTGATCATAAGGGGGGGGTGTTTTTTTTTTTTTTTTTTTTTTTTTTGCTCTTTAATTTTTTCAATCGTTTTGGTTTCCTTCAAGACTGAAGAGAATATTTCTTTAGAAGCTAAATATAGTTAAAAATGAAAAACAAATGAAAACGTTTGAAGAAATATTTTCCTTTAATTGAAAATACTGTCACATCATTTTTTGAAAAAATTAAATATTCCTTGGAGTAAATCGAAAAAAAATTCCCAAAAACAAATTATTTAAATAGCTCTATTAAAATGCTTTTTAGCTTTAAATTTATAGTTGATACATAAACAATAAAAAGTAAGTAATATTTTTCTTTTTTCTTTAAATCAATTTAATTTAAATTAAATTTCAAAAATTTGAAACATATTTTTAGTTGCTATATGACCGCAATTGAAGAAACATAAGTACTCAATAACAGCATTTTATATTGAACATAATATGCACATAATAACATTTTATTATGATTTGTCCGTATTAATATGTACATTATTAATATTTGCAAATGAGTATGTGTTCATAACAACAATTTATAATAAACTCCAATGGGTACAGAATCTGCCGTAAAAATATTTAATGTTATAAATAATAAAATAAGTTATTTAATTATGGAAATTACTTGAAAAAATAGTTTAGAAAATAAATTTCAAAAGAGTACATGCGAAGTGTAACAAAAAATGTTGTTTTCTTGCTTCCGGTAAAAATTGCTATTGAACAAAATTTTTATTTACTGAAATTCCAGTATCACATTTGCAAGAAATATAAACAGTTGTAATTAATGATTACAAGGAAATAATTGTTGTCTGCTAATTAATAAAAATGCTTTGAGTGGTTCAATAGTGGTTTGGAAGATTTTTTAATATATTTTTGCAATGTAATCCAAACTTTCATCTTCATTTAATACTAAAACTCATCTATCTAACCTTGAAGTTTTTATATCCAAAAGTTACAATTTTCATGCATAATTACTTTTAATTGTAAAAGAAGCGCCAGCATACAAATAGAAACAGGATGCCATGGTTAGGCCAAGACCAAAAAAAAAAAGAAATAGAAAGAAAAGAAACATCATCCATGGTCTCAATGTTTTCCACATGCCAGCCACACAAGTGAACTTTCAAGGACCTTCGCTTGATATAGTCAACACGCGGAAACTGAGCGAAGACTTGAAAATTGACAAACCGAAATAAACATATGGTAACTCTGTTATTCTAATTTTTTATGCAGCGCAGATTAAAGCACTCTAACAAGAATGAAAAAAATATTTATGAAATTCCTTGGAAAATTAAAAAATAAAAATGTTCTCAAATTTTAAATGTTCTAAAAAGTCTGAAATTGTAAATTATTTTTCATAATAACTCTGTCGAAGAAATTGAAAGAATTTTAGAAAAAAAAAATTATCTTCAAGAGAGTTTCAAAATCCCAACCCTCTTTTTATCTGTTATTGTAACAAAGAAATGTTTAACAACTTGTATACAAGAGAAATCGTGTATAGTGTTGTGTGTGTGCTTGCGTGCGTGCGTGCGTGCTAACGTACATCTTTTAACATGCGTTATCATACTTTTGTTCTAAACTCAATATTTGAACAGAACTTGGTTGAATTTAATAACTGAAAAGAATTCTGATGATGTTCATGTAAAAAATTTACATAGCGCATGTCTAAATATTATTTAAAATTGAGATCTCAGAACAAAAGCTTAGTATTCAAATTTAAATACTGTAAAAAAAATTGTAAAGCTAATGAATGCCATAAATATGCATAATGGAAAGGAAAGAAGCTCAACGAAAATATATTTACATAAAAAACTTTTAGTTTTTGTTTTACATTTTAAACATAAAAATTTAAACCTGCGAAAGGAATTTAAATTATTCAATTTAAAACAATTAAATATATTAGCATTTTTAAACCAAGAATTTCAAACTTAATGGCAAATTCGTAATTTTTTTAATATTATCAAAGTTTATAATTCGACATGATAAATTGTTAATATAATATTAAGCAATATTTAAGCATACATAAACATTTAACGGCTATCAACACTCTCAACCAAAATTTAAAATCTCCAATTTTAATTTAAACTTATTACATTTAGTCAAATAATATTAAAATTTAATACATTTTTGAATGCTATTCAGATGTACGAAACAAAATGGTCAAAAGAAAATAATCAAGTAATTTTTCCAAATGTGTCAAAATTTTAATGTGGTATATTACATTTAATTCCGCTGTCAAGAGAAGCGAAAAATTATACGCGGGGTGTTTCTTTTAATTAATGGCGCATTTTATTTCAATGGATTTGGCCTTTGACATAAGTCTATACACATTCTGGCTTATGTACAAATAATTTAAAATTTATCCTTGAATCTAGAAGAATCATATACTTCATTAAAAAGATTGATGAGTAAATTTTTAATATGCTTCTTAAAGTTAAAAAAAATAGCAACTCGTATTACATTTGATCATGTGTGTTATTTTATTAATCGAAATGCTGCTAAACTTTTTCACGTAGAAGCATAATAATGCAATGTACTGAGAAGAAAAAATTTATGAATCAACAGTCCCCTCCCCATCTAAATGACTTAATAATTATTCTGTTGCGATTACAAACAATTAGAAAATTTATATTTAATATTAATTTAATCCAAAAAATATTTCCGATATATCTTGCTGTATCTGAATTGCTATAATATCTTTTGAGTACATTATATTTGTTTCAACTTATTAATTGTCAAATCATTTTGAATTAATCATTAATTTATCAATAAAAGGAATTCTAAATTAATTAAATTAATTGCTAATTTTATTTTCTAGAATTTTACAATATAATTCCACTGCACTACTAAAATTAGTTGTTTTAATTAATAAATATTTAACTGAAAAAATTTCTTATGAATGAGCTACAACCTTAATTTTATCAACAATGTCTCTGTTGATTTAATAGGATGATTATGGGGCCAATTTTATATTGTCCGTTAATAGCAAAACCCAGCTCCTGAATTTTTCATATCTGTATTTGAATTATGTTTATCTATCACTTCAACATTGCTTTGAATTGTTATATTCTAAAAATTTTTGTCTTATTTGTTCATTCTACTTATTAATAACATAACTGCTATAAAATTAATAAATTAGTTTATCAGATACTTTCTAATGTTTTACAGTAGAACACGGCTTGCATACTTCAGAAAAAGAGTAATCATTCAGTTTCGTCTCATAAAAAAAATTTCATTTGATTTGAAATCAATTAATAACTAATTTTATATTTTTAATTACATTCCAAATGATTTTCTGATTCTATTACAATATCTAGCTATGAATTATTTTTGTTACACGCATTTTATAATCTTTTTATTCCATTATAACTTACAAACTTCTACTTTTTTTTTTTAATTCTTTCGGCGGATTTAGGAAATATTTGTTAAATTTTAAAACCGTATCTATAATGTTTTATGGTAAAATACTGCCAGAGTATTGTAATGAAAATTTTCAAATAGTTTAAAATCGTGTTCCGAGAAAAATTTATGTCTAACTTAAATGAAACACAAAAGCCGTTTACAAGATTTCTCATGATTAAATAACTGGTATTTTTAGTATTCGTTAAATGGATATGTGTTTTTGTTATATTCCAAGCTATTAATAGAAATTATTTTAATGCTATTATTAGGGTTTCTCTAATTGGATTTTCCACATAAAATTTTAGCTAATTTGAATTTCCCAGAAAATCACCGAATTTTTTTTTAATTTAATTTTGATGCTTTGTTTTTTAATTAGATTTTTTTTCTAATTCGAAATAAGGAAATAATTAATCATTTTTAATTATGAAAACAGTGAAGTTTTTAATACAAAACCTAAAAGGGCACTCTTTCAGGCACTGTTTTTAAGAATGAAAGCAATTTTTCTAACAATCAAAATAATAATTATTTCTATTTTTTAAAATTATTTCATTGTAATTTGGAGCAATGGGGTTTTTCATTAAATTTATAGGTAAACTTCATTTGAAGATAATTTGTATGCATTTTTTTTTTTTTTTTTTTTTTTTTTTTTAAATTTTAGAAGCAAAGAAATATTTTTTTCCCTTTCCATTCCATGTCGTAAAGTTTTCAATGAAAACGAGCAATTTTGTGCACGTGAAAATTATCTACAGATTACAAATAGAGCATTGAAATGCACACTTTATACACTTTTTATCTTTTCTCATTATGAAAACAGATGATAAGCAATATTATATTACGCTAATAGGTTAATTTAGTTCTGTACCGCAATTGACATATAATTAATTATGTCCTGGGAGAAAGTGCATGCGAGCGCGCGTGTGTGTGCAAGAATAATTTATAAAATATAAAAAGTATATAAGAAGCATTATATGATCTAATTTTTATAATTAAAAATCATAATTATATTACAATAGTTTATATATATGTATATGTATATATATATATATATATATATATATATATATATATATATATATATATATATATATATATATATATATATATATATATATATATATATATATATATGTATGTATACATACTCTACCTAATCATTCAATCAGTTTACTAGTCACACAGCCATTATAAAATTGCTTAGTTAAATTATTTTTATTGTTTTTAATATTTTCTAATTATGTAACATTAAGACATTCTCAACACTTTTTACAAAGTACCGCCTCCTTTTGAGCCAATGGTAGCATTCCATAGGCCGATGGCCGCAAGAAAACAAAACTAACTTCAACCCCATCTTCCACATCTTGAAGCATTTGATAAAAGAGGGTGGTGGGGTGAAAAAACATCCCAGCTCGGGCTTGATTATATCTCTCGACGACAGAAATCGTCATTCAAAGCGGCAGATGACCTCCCTCCTGCTTTCGGACGCATCAAGTTACATCTGGTGCGAGAGTGAGACAATTTGCGTGGGTGCCTCTACCCCTCTGCACTCTCCCGAAACACTTTTAAAACACACACGCTCAAAATCTTGCAGCCCTAACTTGCGGGGCACATAAAAGCATTCGTCTTGAGTTATAGTCTAAGTTGCATGGTGTCGTCCTCGGGAAGCTCTCGAGGATAAGCGGCACCAACTTTTACAAGGAACTGATACCAACTCCATTGAATACCATGGAGTTGACACTCGTTTTCACATACGTGCTGTGGATTTTACACTCCAATTCTGTTTCTGGCCAGTACTATGATGAAGTAGATGATATTGGTAAGTACACTAATGCCATGTGAGAGAACAAAAATTTATTTTCAATATGAATGGAAATATGTTTTGTTGCACTGTGACTGTCAGTGTCAAGTTTCGGTGCCTTAAAAGACGCGCGAAGAGATTCAGGGGTACAAGTAATTGTGTAAAGGGGAATAAAAAAGAAAAATGCTGCAATCTGCTTGTGACAGCTAGTCAAAAAAGTTATAGTAGGAGTAAGATTAAAACTTATACTCTAAAAATTAGCAAAAAAAAATATTAATTCTATATGAAGGCTTGAGAGTAAAATAAATTGTAAGAAACAAGAAAACACAGATTTTTCAGATTTCAAGTAATCGAATAGAATTTATTTTTGAACATTTTTATAAGCAACAATTATTGAAAACTGATCACTCAGATACAAATCAATGTCCATTAGTTTGCTTGCAAATTTAAATATCAGATAATTATTTAAAAAAGAATATTTTTTACATATATCCAATCATTATTCGGGGAAGTAGCTTCCTTTTTCGATTTGAGTTAAATTTCTATTTCATTAACGAAAGTGCTGATTTTATTTTGGGTTATTTCAGAAAAATTATAAGTAATAATCAAGCTTATACAAAGCAAACCATTATCACACATTTAATTTTTGCAAATTAAAACGTATAAATGTTTGTACTAAAAATGTAAAATGTTAAAATAAGACTAATAATTAAAAATATTGAAAACAATTATGTTTCATTTAAGTTTACATGCTAAAACTTGTTTCGGTTGAAACTTTTCTTCTGTCTAATAGTTACAAAAATAGCTGTCTTATAATCACCATTGGGATCAATTAAATATTGATATTCCGCTGCAAACAAAACAACGGAGTTTCGAAATGTATTAACATTCATGAAAGTCTACTTTTAAAATTTATTCTGTTCTTTCAAAAAATTTCACTGTTTTTAAATAATATTTGTTCTGATTACTAAGCAAAAAAAAATATTTTTTAAATTAATATTTTCTCTAACGTAGAAAATATTTCAAAGAAAAAATAAAATTAAATCATTAGAACAATTTATTGTTGAATCATCAAACTGCGATGTTTTATAGATGCTTGATAAATGAAGTAATTATGGATGAAAGTACTATTCTATTCTATGCTTATGTCGCTTACTTTTGCATAATTTCCTTTTTAGTATGCATGTGGTTATGAGGCATTTTATAATAAATTATTTTGAATACATTTTTTTTTTGTAATGCTCAATATTGTTGATTTAACAATAGTTCAAAAATAGTGTAAAATTTTAAAAGCAGAGATTTATTTCATCTCATAAGTGCTACAAATATCTGAAAACTTTAAAACCATCTAATAATGAGAATCGATGATGAACAATATCTATAATAGTAAAGATATTTATTTCACATTTTTTTTTATTTATTTATTATTTTCTTTTATTTCTTTAAAAAATTTGTACCTATTTTATAAGATATTTGACATTAGATCTGCTGTTGTTAATTATTATTCTCAACAACAATTTTGAAATTTTCTTAAAATAAATGATCCTATAATTTTGTTACAAAATATTTATCGTTCATTAATGCTTGATGTTCAGTATCTAGGAACAAATTTTACTGCATAATGTTAATAATTTTATCTTCTTAAAAATAAAATTATATATATATATATATATATATATATATATATATATATATATATATATTATCAAAAGACTGCTGTATTTTGTATTAAGTTGACGTTTGAAAAAACATATCCAAAACTATGTCCTCAAGACACTCAAGCGAGTCCTTAAAAATTTGGAAATTAAAAATACTAAATTGTCATTACCGAAATTATTGTAACTGCTCACTTAAAATGTTACACACTTAAAAATTCAGAATGACATTTTTCGAGGAAAAAAATGCTTTGATCTTCAGGGATATTTTTGCACACATTCCTTATGCGCTTAAAAGTAACTTATGGTGAGAAAAATTTTCTTCTCACTGTTAACATCAAGAAAATATAAGTATAGTTAACATAAGTTCTAACAGGGAATGGCATAAAAATATATGCGTAGTTGTTTTCTCATACAGAAAACTAAATAATTTGAACTGCAAAGTATTCCGGTTTATTGGAGTGATGACATTAAATCTAAAGAATAATCTTCGGTAATGGCAATGTTTAACATTCTATAACATATGGGAAGGATGTAGAAACTTTTGATTATTCACTGACTGTAAATTAAATTTCCTTAAGGAGTAGTTATCATACATATCAGTTCAATAAAAATGTACATAATAATTTTTAAAGTGCATTTTTTTTTTATTTTGCAAATCAATGGTAGAAAAATTTCACTGAGAAAGTATGATATGAAAAAAGTTTTTATTTCGAAGTTTTATCACAAAATATAATTCCATCAACTTTTCATATTTACTTCCGAAAAGTCCAGTACCGTTTGTGTATTAAAACCTTTTTTTTTTAACATAAACTGATGCCAATCTACACAAAAACGGTTCTCATTTAGCAGAAAATGAAGAACACTCTGAAGATTCACTCTGCAAAATCATATTAAGGTTTTTTTCTAATGCAAAACACTGCATTTTGCAGCCTTATTATTCTTTAAATCTTCACTCTTAGTTTCTAATTATCTACCGTAGTAACATTTCTTATTACTTTTTGAAAGAATGTATTATAGTTGAGAAAAATCTCCTTTCTCTGACCAATCAAAAATTAAATTTGAAGAAGTTTTTAATACGAAAGAGTACCACAAAAGAATTGAAAATTTTAAATAATGAAAATATTTGAATCAGTTTTCTTTGTTGTACATTTAAGGGCTTGAAGAGAATGCCTTGAAATAATTCAGCGTTTGACAAAAAAAACATGAATAATTAATTATAACAAAAATTTATATTTTTAAAAAAGGCTATATCTCTCTCTTAAGTGTGAGAGAGCTTTTAGCTCTTTTCCTTGAGAATTTTATCAATGCATTAATATGTAAAGAGATAATAAGAAAAAGAAAGTTTAGTGATTGTAAAGAAAAACAAATTTCTCCATCCATAATACCTAATTCCTTTTCTTAATAATGTGTTAATTAGCAAAAAAGTACTTATAGAATTAGAAATAGTTGCTTATATAACTGCGAAATCAAAGAGAAATTCTATATTAATACTGCGAAATATAACTTTTTCTGGTATTTTGTTATTATTAATACTATTAATATTATTATTATTAACGTATAAATTTCTATATATTCTAGTGTTTTCTTAGCAATAGTTTTGAAAAATTTAGAATCCAACATACGTTTGAATTTTCTTAGCTTAAGCGTGTTTCGTTAAAATTATTGCCACTTAATAGAATTTCTATTTAATTTCTTAAGGTTTCTTTCTTGTCTTTATTAAATTCTATGAAGCAGAACAATCAACCCCAGATACATATAATTTCTTCTCTACATACCATTGGTTGAATTCCAAGTAATCATTTTGTAATTCATAATTCTAAGAATAGTGTTATTGTTAAAAGGTACTTGGTAAATGAAAAGTCTTGAGCTAACAGTTATATCATTCCATATACAGGTACAAATTATTTCTTCTCAAGAAATATTATCACGTCATGCATGAAATTGATTCCAAATCTTATGTTTCCGTATTAATTGTTTTTATTCTTAATGCAATGAGCTAAATTAAGTATTTTACAAAAATTTAAAAAAGTTTAATGACATAATTATTTTGTTACTCTATATTACAAAATAAATATTAATTGTCTATTTCTATGTATTACTTTGTATATATAAAACTTGATATTTTGAATAACTTCATGGTAAAATATATTCATAATATGCATTTTTCTCCTTGTAGTTTAAAAGATGTCCCAGGTTAAAATATGAAATATTGACATTGAACATTAAAGACATTGCAATAAGTCGTAATATTGAAACTTATTGTTCAAAATTGCTTTCCTCTTATTTAGAAAACTTTTAACGTTATCGAAATACTGTACGTGCGCGTGTAGTTTTTACTGATCATAATCAATTCTGTAACCATTCATGGAATTATTTATACTTCATAATTATTTTCATAGCTGTATTTCTATTTTTAAAATATAGAAATTTATTTAAATTTTTAGAATACTGAAATACAAACTAGAACATAAGAAACTCCAAGCTTATTTTGGATTAGTCTAATACGATTGATACAACAATATAATTAAATGTTAATGAACTCATATCTTAAATTTATTCTGCGTACATTCGAAACTCATTGAGCAAGTTAATTAGTATAAAAACATACCTAAAAATTATTTGAGATTACTTTCGAATATTTGCTTAAAAATATATTTTGCGAAAAATGTAATATATAATGTATTATTCTCAATTTTGAAAAAGATTTAACTTCTTGGAGGTATTGAACTAATCAAATTTTATTAATAATGAAAGTATAATATTTTGAACTGTTAGGCATGAAAGATCATGTGACCTTGAACTTATGCTAATCATATCTGTGTCGTAAATGGAATTCACAAGCTCTCAAAAATATATTCAATATTTTTTCATCTTACTTTTGTCATTTTTCATGATTTCAAAGTTTTAATTTTTCTTTAAATTCATCTGTATAGAAAAGTACATGAGAAGCATTAAATCCTATTTTTTTTTTTTTTGTTTATTTATTTCTTTTCTCAAAAACAATACCCTTAATACCCTTTTAAATAAGTGTCGTGTCGAAAGGTTACAAAAGTGAGTAGATTGATATCGATGCATGTTAACAAAATATCATTGGTAAGAATTTTAAGATCGACGCCTCAGTATTCTGTCATGTGAGAGAAAATACAGAAATATTTGTTTATAATAATTTACGAATTTATCATACATTAATCTAAATTTATTATGAATTTCTGATTTTGTACAATCTGCAATATGAAATATAGTTATTTTTTCATTATTTAAACCGTATAACTTAAGCCATATTTAAATAGTTAGTTTGTCGTGTTCACTGTTAAGATCTAAATACATTAATAAGTAAAGAATGCTTACGAAAAAAATTATGAAATAAAGGACAGATTACAGTGGTTCTTCCGTTAGATGTCTACAAAGCTTTTCCAATTTCAAAAATCTAAAGAATTATACCATGAAAAAACGTGAGCCTAACATGATTTATTTCCTATTTTAGTGTGCGCTTCTATAATACGCGCTATACTTTCAAAACAAACTTATAAATAGCTTTTCCACTAAATTATTGCCTCTATTAACTATTCCGTAATAAAAGTATTCAAACATTCTAATAATTCCTAAATTCAACCTTTTTATATATATATTTATATAGTTTTCTAGAAAAGAGAACCTATTCAAAAAGTTTCAGCTTCATCTACTATAGCAGCAATTTTTGAAAAAAGGTTTACTAGAAATCTTAAAGTTCCATCTCAAAATAATTTACAGATATGGCATAATCAATTTAAATATAGAAAGAAAACCTATTTCTTAATCCAGTTCACTGAATAAAGAGTTGGATGATTAGTGTGTTGAACAGTTGAATAATTAATTCAAAAACAAAATGTAAATTAATTTAATTGAACTAATTTAATAAAAAAAATCAATGTATGCAAACAAAATACAGATGTATATCAATAAAATCACTGAATTTATTCAAAGTCTGACCAAAAACCTTAAGTGATAGTCTCTTAACTGTTATTAACATTCCAGATGTGAAATATAAGCTATATTGTCTTTCCTGTTTTTTTTTTTTTTTTTTTTGTTAGTTACATATTATACTATTGAGAACAGACTATCCTTTAACACAAATACGTTTACTTGTACGCGAATGAATTCTACACAATATCGTTTTTTGTAAATCAAAATTAAACCACAAAATAATTTCTGAATAAGAGATGGTCGCTATAAAATGAAGTAAGGTTTAAAATTCCTCAAACACACCCTTTGCAAATATTTTCTAACTTGTATAGTATTTATTATACAAAACTGCCCTTTTCACTTACATGATACTTCCTAGTCAATAATAAACACTGTTACATTTGAACTGATGTTTTCCAAAGCTGAAAAAAGCACGATCTCATAGCAGTTTATAAATAATATTTAGTTTCATTTGCAATGAAAATGACAGAAAACTAAAACAAAATAGCTCTCTAAAAAGAAATGACTTAGTTAAGTGACGTATCCACCAATTTTCTTAATTTACCAGTTTAAAAAATGAATGAAAGTCAACGGGACTGTTTTCAAGAGGAAGTTGTTAGGGCATGTGTTAGATATCAAAGTGACAACGACCTTCACAGTTAGGGCGGATTAAGATGAACTATAACTTATAAAAAAACTGTTCCGGGTAAAAGAAAGTCCCACGACTTTCCAACTCAGACAAATTCAGTCCTTCAAGTACTATTACTTTCTTAGGTTATGAGAATAATTACACTTTCATTGACACGTCAAAATGCTCTTGACTTTATTTAAAGATGCCATAACTCTTTGATTTCATTAGTCTGCTTTAATTTTTATATCAACAACCTTGAATGATAACAGATGGTTGAAAATCTGTCTCCTTTTTTAAAGAAAAACGCTTTTTTAAATGTTATGCACTTAAGATTAAATTAATAAGATACATAACAGATATCAAGATCGATGATAAGTGTTTGAAATACTTTTTTTAAATTGTTAAGTAACACAGGAGTTAAATATTTAAAAAAAAGAATACATGAAATATTTAATGTGTAAACAAGTAGTTTTGCTACTACTGAAGACTAAAATTCCAATTTTGGATAATAGTAAAATTATGAATATAGGATACATATATATATATATATATATATATATATATATATATATGCTGGCATCAGTTGCAGTAGCTACGTTCAGTTGCGTGTTGCTAGGTTGAAACGAGACGGGATGTATGAGTATGAGTTCAGGAAGATGGCCGGAGAGGTGTTTACCTGGACGTATAATGGGTTCAGTGGCTCTGAGGGTCTGAAAGGAATGTCGATTTCAGATGTAAATTCTCAGGATTTACTATCCGGTGGTTTAAGGTAATCGTACATTAGCAAAATTGTTTTCTCTTACAAGTGTCAGTTTGGTTTTTCTCTCTACGTGCTCCCAGGACGTCGAAGGAGTTCCCAGTTTTTAAAGTAAGTTTTTGAGGTTGCGCGCTTTATTGCTAGTTATTTGGCGGTATTTGCTGAAGATGCGGATTGAGATTTTATCATTAATTTCACGGTTTGCCTTTGATAAGGACGCTACTTGGTTCAAAGAGTGATTGATAGGAATAAAGGACATCAAAGGATGAATCGTTGGGGTTCAGCTTCAGAGGATAAAGGTTTAGGATGTAGTGATGTATAAAGGTGGCGGGCGCTTTATAGGTGCTGGTGAAACCAGGATATTTTGTTTTCAGATAAAATTAGCGTTGGGACGCGTTTTGGGATCAGGTCTGATTAGGAAGGGATCAGTATTTTGTCACCACGGTGGTGGTTGAAAGGAGTATTTGCGTTTTGAGACGGATGGCATCATGTAGAGATTGATTGTTGTTATAAATTCGTAGTCGTTTGATCACAAATTGGGTTTCAGGTTATTGGGCGGTGGTTCGTATATTGAGCTTTTGTTTGGTGATCGGTTGGCTGCTCCAGATCAAGTTGATTCTGGCGCCGCGTTGGGTTGATCATATCGGTCAGGATACCAAAGTTCTATCGTTTTGAAGGATCCAGAATCGATCAAAGATCAAGATGTTGTTTTTCGAGACAGTTATTTTCAAATATTTTATATTGATCATTTTAAGCCAGCTATTTTTATATTCACCAAAGAATCAATAAATTCTGGAGAATGGTTGCTTTATCAAATGCGTGTGAGTGTGTTAGCATAACCAATCTATGTAGTTATTGTCGATTATGCATTACTAGGGCCCAGTCCTAGGCTTCCAAGGAGAAAGGAACAGCATCGCGCCTAGTGGAGCCAGGACAAGAGATGGAATGTAAGAAAGTTATATGGATGAGACGTTTGAGAGTTCGTGCTGTTTCCGGAAGAACTTTCAGGATGGCTTGCAGCAGTGTTAATGTTTTGGAGATCCAAATGAGGACTAATTTTCAAATCAAGGATCAACAGGAATAAAAAGCTAGAACTAAGATTTTACAGATGGATGGGTTGATTATTTCAGTGTTTCTGCTGAAAACTTTGTTTTCAGAAGGTTTTGGGCGCTTTGTGTTTTGCACTAGAAACCGGTTTATTGCCGGCTGTATATTGGCATGTTTTGTTTAACAGATGGGACTTTCAGTTGCAGAAGAGGTCAAGGTTCACCGGATAATAAAGTTCAGACCGATGGACTCTCTCTCTCTCATATACTCTTCTCTCTTTCTCTGTAATGGCGTAATAAAGCTAATAATATTCAGCCAGCCAGCCAACAGCCAGCCAATAATAATAATATAATGTGTATATAGGTCAGTATTGAGAATGTTTTGTCGTTGATATATAGTTTTTCAGCATAGTTAGTTCTGCTATTTTGGGTTTAAGGATTTTGGGATCAATTTGTTTACAGTATTGGTGTCAATACTTCCATTATGTTTGGCGATTTTCTCTCGGTATGTCTGTTGATTTTTAATTGCAATGTTTGCCCCAGTTTATTAAGATGCTTTATCAGATCGTTTTACTGAGCAGCTCTAAAGGCGATCCTTTGGTTTGGATATGAGCACTTTGCGCCAAAGGGGCTGATAGATAATGTGGATTGTATGGTTTCAGAATTATAAGTTTCATCTACGCATAGAAAGTTCACAAAAGAATATAGTTATGGATTTCCAAAAGATGGAGTTCGTGCATTGGATAGAGCGTTACTGATACAGGCTCCGACATATAAAACTGCCAATCTACGACGTAAAGACTATTAGTCTTAATTAATATTTATTTTGAATTTGTGATATAGCATTTCCTTATCGTTAACATTTTTTGGAGTCACGTACAAAATTTGATTTTGGGATGGCATTTTAAGTAGATATAATGTTATACGAGTTTTAATTAGTTAGCCATAAAATAATAATATGACATTTATTTCATAACAAAGATTCACCTTCACTGAGCTTAACTGACTAGTTACTTTCTGACCAATAAATGAAAACGTATCGAAAATGATGAATTAGATTTTATTGTACCTATTCGATCTTTCAAATCAGAGCACTTATTTTCAATACATCAGGCATCATCTCCTTAACATCATTTTATAAATTTGAGTAAGAACTTCATAATACATTTAATGGTAAAGCTATACTGTTTGTTAGATATTTTAATATCAATGTCATTTGTTCCTAATTTATTAAAATAATGCATTTTCACCAGATTAAATCGCGTCGCTGTTTTCCTGAAATATATAGGTGTGTGTGTGTGTGTGTGTGTGTGTGTGTGGCTTAT
>BMAW01067387.1:279219-305977 GCA_019974015.1 Nephila pilipes | reverse complement strand
GTGTGTGTGAAATAATAAAGGTTTTATAAAGAGACCAACTGGAACTTGAATCATTATTATGCGGTTAATATTAAATAAATTAGTTGTTAAAAATAATACAAAAAGGTCGGTGAATCTTGAGATATTTCACGGTTTGATCTACATTAATTTATTTTGTGAAGCATTCATTTAATAACTGCATCTATTTGAATAGCTTTACTGAAAAGTCTAATTTCCACAAAATTTTAGAACAAGTCGCTATATAATAAAAAATATATGAAAAATATGTAACAGAGTAATCTATGATTTAATTCAAGACAGAATTGGGGTTATAAATTACAAGTCCGGAACATTGTTTTATTTACTGTATCATTCATAACTCTAATTATCTTGATTATGAGATTCACGCTGTATTGTCAAAGTCTTGGAAGCATTTAATCAAGTATGTTACGAAAGAATACTAGACATTATGGATGGATTTCAAACTGTTTTAAAAGTAGGCTTTGGAGAAAACTTAGAGAGTTCAATTTTTATTTATTATTTTTTTTTTAAAGTTCAATTTTAACCAATCAGGTCAAAGTACACTATTAAAAGTTATTCTGTCATTCAAAATGGGAATTTAGAGTATTAATTATGTTGCGCTTTTTGAACCTTTTTCTTATAAAGTTACCAAATTAGTCTTCATTTTCATTTTAAAATGAATCGCTTGTGTGCCGAGCAGAGATGCTCGATAACTATTTCCAGCTGCATGCTAAAATAATCTCATCTGATTTTATTTTCAGCACTTTGAATTGATTTCATGAAGATTATGAAACCTTACTGAATAATACTGATTAAGGAAGCCTTTTATTAACAAACTTGACTTGTTAAATACTTATTATCACCCTTTTCAAATATTCAAATATAAATAAGTAATTGTAGAGAGCTTCTCATAGAAGTAAACTATGATATCTGAAAGTGCTATCCTCCTTTTTGTAGACTTATTCATTAAACATTATTGCTCAGAAAATGCGAGCATGAGAATTTTGATAATTTTCTAACGTAATGTGATCCTTTCATGTTAAGTGGCCACTGTAGTCTAGCATTATAGTCGCTAACTCGCAGCCAATGTTCTTACCGTCGTTCTGAGTTGGAGTCTTGATGTAACAGAATACTCTCTGTGTAGCGGGCCTGATACACGTTAAATCTTTGGAGGCTCCAAATCTTCCATTGGCTTGGTGTAGAAATTTCGAGAAGGAGCTGTCTGCTCAGGTGTCGTCCTCGTCACTTGACCGACGTTCAAAATCTCGAGGTCCGTACGCGATAGCACTTGTTTTGCTTCTAAGTGCTTTGTTAAAAAAAAGAATCACTTAATTCGTGTAAACATTTATTTTCTTCTTAAGGGTCATTATTTAAATTTCATTAATATCTTTAATGTTAGTTACATGGTAAATTAACATGTATATATTGTGCAATGAATTTTTAAAAACTTATTAATGCTTATCCTGCAGTGTCATTCACTTATAAACAATAATTAAATAATTTTATTTTAGGCATGCAATAAAGATTACCTTTTTTTAAAAAAATAAATAAATAAAGTTTCAGAAATCCAATTTTCTATATGAGCAGTGATATATTTTTTGAAATAAGGATAGGACTTTATATTAATGTTCAATTTGAAAAATAGTGTGATTGGAACTAGGGTTTCCATTCCCGTGAACATATCAATTTAATTTTTCTTTGAGATTTGCAACAAAGTATTTAACGACTTCTTTTTTGCACGTAGAAATTAAAATTTAATAAAGTTATCTAAATACTTATTAAAGAAATTCTTAAAGAAACTGTGAAAGCTTCTTAATACATACAGTTTTTGTGAATGTGTGTCGCAGGTAGTTGAAGGATTATTAAATAAAAAAAATCTCAAATAAGAAAGACAAAGTATTGAAAGCTCAAATTTGTAAGACTATACTTTTATAGACATCATTAGAAAACAATAGAAATTAAAATTTTACAGATTTCAGCTTTTTATTTGCTCCGTAAAGAAGAAAATATGATGTAGCTTTTAATCTCGTTAAAAGACAGCACATTTTTTCTGGGGAGAGGAGTAGAAATGCATTGAATACATTTATAAAATACATGAAAAATACATTTCATATTCATATTATTGTAGTAAACAAGAGTAACATTATTAATTCAAAATGTATTACGTTTTGTAATTTTTAAATACTTTTTATTTCAAAAATACTTTTTCAGTCCATAAAAAACTTAAACAAGTCTTAATTAAACTATTTTTCTTCTAAAAATATTACCTGTATCAAGTTGATTGTATTATGACAAATTTCTCGAAATTGATTGAATGGAATACCTGTATCAAGAGCTTAGTGAACTATGATGTATACGGAAGAGATTCTAGCATAATTGTACTGACATGGTAAGTCAGATAGCTGTTTCATTTGCATTAACAATACCATATGCTCGATGGATGCCATCATTCTCATTAGTTGTGAAATATCATGCATATCTAGTTCACAAATGTTGATAGCAAATGTGATTATTCCCTTACCCTACTTTTCGTTTTACGATGATTTATGTGGTTTTAATGTACGTGTTTGTAAAAAGTTCATTGATTGTATTCTGTCTACCATTAAATATCACACCCATATTTTACAAAGTATTCCTCGTGTCTTTCTCTACAAATTTAAGTTAAAATCTAATCAACTAAGTCAAAGATTTACAAGTTTGTTTACTCAAAATACTCCTTGGCCGTAAACTCAAATCTATTGCACCTCTTGACCATGATAAACATTTTAACATAAATTACAACATCATTTCAGAAATTATATCTTAGAAAAGATTTTAGTTGTTAATAGTCATTTTTAATACCTCCTTTCATATGTCTGTAAGAATCGTTTAAAGACTTTAAGATAAAAGAATTTTTCCTTCTTAAGTGAGACGATCACAAAATAAATGTTTTAAACTCGAATTAATATACTTTTTATTACTTATAAATTTGAATTGAAATATTTCTGACTTAAATATAGAGCATAATTTTCAGCTTCGTGAATATTTTCGACATGCTTAATTCTATTATTCTATTACGATGAAACTCTGAAAAGTCGAATTTCAATAAAATTCAGTTTTTTAATTTTACATATGTATATATTATATACTCTATAACAAAAAAAAACGACGCACCAAGAAGGAGTTGTCCGATGGAGACAAAAATTGGCGAATAGGAAAATTATGTACAGAATAGAAAATGATGAAACTTTCAGAGTTACATAGTTACAAAGTAACGAGCTGGATAAAGTGTTGACCCACCTCTAGTCGGGATGCAAGCTGCCACAAGACGTGGCGAGGGATAAAGCTCCCTCTCCTGAGGTACTTCTTGCCAAATTTGCTCCAATTGTCGGACTGGGTCATCAACATTCCCTGGTACATGCAGTAGCTTTCCATCATATTCCAGACTTGCTCGATTAGAGAGAGATCTGGCTGGCCAAGGAAGTCTTTGACAAGATGTAAAATAGTTCAGAGCAACACGTTCCGTATGTAGTCTGGCACTATCTTACTGAAAAATAAGGTCAGGATACTGCAAAAGGAACGGTAGAAAAACAGGTATTAGAGTGTCGTCGACGCACCTCTATGCTGTAAGTGTGCCTCTAATGACGATCAAAGAGGTCCGGCTTTCAAAAGAAATGGCACCCCTGACCATAACTCCTGGTTGAGGGCCTATGTGGCGTGCAATAGCGAAAGCAGGATCGGCATACTGCCCTGGGCGTCTCCAGACCTGTCTTCGATGATCGTCAGGACACAATTGAAAGCGGGATTCGTCTCTAAACACCTCAGCATTGTCGTTATACGTCCTCAGTCAGCATCATTCCAACCGGATCGAGCCAAGTACCATTGTAATCTGGATCGACAGTGTGCAGGCGTGAGGGTCAGGTGTCGAACCGGTCGGTAGGAGCGTAGATTTCACTCTATCAGCCGTCTGTGAATGGTTGTGGAGGACACTCTTGTGCGGGTCACACGTCTGATGGTTGATAACGATGAATCAGGCGCTGTGACAGCTAATCTGACAACTACACTGTCCTCCCGATCTGCTGTGGCCCTCGATCGACAGCTACCATCATGACGCTTAAATCTGCCGTTATCCACCCATTCTTGCCAGCTTCTTCTAATAGCCGCATCGCTTCTACCATATGAAGAACGGTTCTCCAATTTGCCCAACCTGCCTCTTTCAATCTATTGATATGACCTCTTTCAAATCTTGACAGTTGCTCGTAATAAGCTCGAATCCTGTGGCGAGGTAGTTTTTCAGTCGTTGAAAGGTATCTTAAATTGCAATACAACAGAAAATTTGACCATCAGATCGAGAATCGCTTCTTATTTATACCTGCTGAGGGAGCAGTTCCAATCGCTGTAGCTCCCGCTATTCATTCATTAGATACCAAATTTTAATCATTTGCATGTCCGGTCTAAATGTCTTTGCACACGAAATTTCATTACAATTGGGCAACTCCTTCTTGGTGCGTATATATATATATATATATATATATATATATGAAAGGCTCAACCCACACATCTAGGCTCTAACCCCCATCCGGACGAAAACAACATCCGGTCGAGTCAGTGATCAGATACCACGGCCATAAATATCATTTTGAGATGTCTGCTGATAAAAAATAATTATTTCTCCCTAATAATCTTACGGTTTAAATTTCTAGTACTACTGAAGAGTACGATATATATTTCATTTCTTCAATACACAACATTGTTAATATCAGGTTAATTTCAAAATTGTTTTCTTATTTTTGTAATTTCAATTATTTTTGTTTTGATCAGGATTATTAAGAGCTAAATTTGCTTTTATATTTCCTCTTTAGCAAAAATATTTTAAAATAAAAATAGCTACTTGTCAAATATTATAAAATAATATATATATATAGATAGTACTCTAAATAAGGAATTGCTGTTAACAATGGAAATGGCATAGTTCCCAACGTTATGTTTGCAACAAGATGTTACTGTGCAATGTACTCGACTGATTTTCCATCTATTTAAGGGAAATGTTCAAAGGAGTATTAACACTAAAGTACTTAAAAGAATTGATTGATTGCTTATTAACATCGCACTTAGAAGCAACACGAGGGATATTGGGGATAGACCTCGTAATATTGAACCTCGGTCAAGTGCCGAGGAGTCAGATAAGCGGGTACCCCTCTCCAAACTTCCATTCCATGTCAATTTTAGGACTTAGAGCCTTGACAGATTTGACGGGAATTTGCTCCGTTAAATAGTGGACTTTTCAGGGCGTCAGGAATCGAACTCACAACTTGATAGAAACAATGTCGGCCGTGATCTCGTCGCCATATTACGATTGTACTTAAGAGAAAAAGGAGATTGTATCAATTACTTGCAATGAATATTTAAGACAAACGCATGGTGGCTTCCGAATATAAATTTTTTTTCGTATGTTGAAAGTAAAAAAGAAGTTAATTAATCTTGAAGGTTCCATAGCCCTGCGTAGGCCCACTTATTTCAAATATGTGAAAAATAGCTTTTTTTGGTTTGCCCATTCCATCGTTTTTATGTCATAAAATGATAATTTTGCTTCAATTTGGAAATCTTAAGTATAGATTCTCAATACAAACTCTAAACGCTACTTATTTTTGAAATGTGCTTTAATATAAGAATAAATATATAAATATTTAGCTTCTCTCTACCTTTTATTACTGTAATGAAATGTACCTATTGGATACCGGAGTCAATCAGAAAAAGTAACAGATTTCGCTACAGCAATCGCGAGTAATATATTTGATCTTTTCTTTACATTCACTGTTTAAAATAATAGAATAACATGTATCTCGTTAATTTGGTGGACCATTCTTTCCCCTCCCCTCCTTTACACTGCACTAATTCCAGGCAAAACTTTAAAAAATCGTCTAAGAAGTTATTTTGGGATTAATCCCACATTTTCGTCAGAAATCCAGCAAATTATCATTGAACAGAAATATTGATTTAAAACTACTCACATTTATTTAAGAAACATAACAGACGCAAGATTAAAAATGAAAAATTCAACCTATTACTTGATTTTCTAATTACGGACATGCTCGTTAGTGACAGTAATTCAAATACAAGATGGCATCTTTATTATATAAAAGTGCTGTATGTTTCTTGTCCATATCGAAAAATAACGGAGATATAACTCTTTTCCCAACGAAAGAATGATTTAATGTCGAAGACATTTTTTTGTCAAAGATCTATCTGTCTTCATTTTAAAATCCCATTCCTTAAAGTGATTGTCTCTTTCATAAGAATAATGATATTATTTTAATAGAATGTTAATCATCCGCGATATTTTCCTTTATGTAATTTTATATTATCAAGTTGTATGAATAATATAAATGCTAAATAAAATCAAACGCTTGCAATTGTTTATTACACCACAATGAGAAACAACAAGAGAGCTATTGGTGACGGACCTCGTTATTTTGAGCTTCGGTCAAATAATGATGACGACACCTGATCTGACACCTCCCTCTCCAAACTTCCATACCACGCTACGGGAGGTCTTGGGACCTCGACTAAATTTAACGTGTATCAGGCCCATTACACGACGGGACCTTAGCGACATCAAGAATTGAATCCAACATTAGACTAAGAAAACACCGGCCACGAGTCCGTGACCATAACCATTAGGCTATCGCTGCCACTAAAATCAAACATACAAGAAATCAACATAACTCTATGATAATTGCATCGAAAAATTTGAGGAAATTCACTTGATAAAAAATTAAAAAGTGAATATTTCAGATAAATATAACATTCATAATAATTTTGAAAATACTAGATAGCCGTTACTTTATAAATATTTATATTGCACTTGTATGTATATAAAGAATAGTTGTTTGAATGTCGTTTTCTTTCCACAGATGATGTAACTGTATGTGTTTTTGATGGTATTAAGTATTTGGATCAAGAAGAATGGAAACCGGACTCATGTACTTCTTGCAAGTGTTACTTAGGTAATACTGTTTGTGACACAGAAGAATGTCCGGATTTGGAATGTAAATCTCAGAAATACATACCTCTTGGAAAATGCTGCCCTGTTTGCGCAGGTAATTATAATTTCAATAAAAAACTCTAAAATAATATTTCTGAATGCTTTAATTTTTTAAACAATATGTATATGTAATAATTTCACTGAAAAAATAATTTCATTTACTAATTTTTCCTATTCTCTTACTCTTAGTAAAGAGTTCATCCTTATTTTCTGATAGAATTCCAAATTATCTTTTAATTTATGAGATCATACGCTCGTGGAATTAGCTAAATCAACTTTCCCATGGTCTCAAAGCTGTAAGGATAGTTCTTACTAGATGGTTAGGCTACAGCTAAGTCCCAGAAATATCCCTTCATCCTATACCATGTGATTTAAGAAATCCCTTCATATAAACTCGAAGAAAGGTAAAATTTTCTCTCGTCTTCGACAGCACAGACGGCGAAGTTACGCTTCTTGCACTATCCATTTTAACAATGTAAAAAAAAGGGCCAGTTACTTATTCTCTCTCTCTCTCTCTCTCTCTCTCCCTCTCTCTCTCATCAAAAAGAATAAATAAACATTGGTCAGAATATATGCAGCTATTGCAGCTATGACATTTAGTATCCTTTCCGCACATCTATTAAAAATATTGTTATTACACACACACATACAAATATATATGTGTGTGTGTGTGTGTGTGTGTGTGTGTGTGTGTGTGTGTGTGTGTCGATGTTACTCAACTGGCCACCTAAGTAACTTAAAATGGTCCCATGCTATTTCTTCCTTTCGGGGGGGGTTGTAAAAATTGAAGTGTATACGCCACCATTACCCACAAATTTAATTTAACTTAAGCAACGGATTTCTGCTGCTGAACCATCAATTACCACTGGCACTTTACAGCGTGCTTGGCTGAAATTTACGTATCTAATTAATATAATGCGTGTAACTAAAGGAAGTTATATCAAACACTTATAAACCAAACCTTCATATTTTCCCTTTTCATTCATATATTACTTATCATTCTGTGTCATTTATATATGAAAATATAGCATTTTGAAATTGAATGATTCATTTTGAATAACCCTGTGTATCATATTATGTTAAAACACATAAAAAATACTAAATTGGCGGTTTTATTTTGTTCCTTATTTTGCATTCTAGTTTGCTTTTCGTCTATGACATTCTCTATGCTTCTATTATATTTTTCTTCCTAGATTTATATTAGAGTCGCTTAAATTTTATTAAAAGTCTATTTTAACTTTAAACTTATATTTTTGGTCAAAGTTTATGGAAGAAAAGTTACATAAAAACTCGGTATCTGCTCTCTACAAATGCTTATAAGTAAATACATTACTAAGAATTATATATATATAAGTGGAAAAATTAAACTAAATATTTTAATATTACAGAGAGGTTTAAGAGAAAACGAAATGGACATGCATTCCTTTGAAGCTTCTTAAGTTTCTTTTAATTCATTAGATTTACTGTTTCCTTCTCACTGTTATATTTATCTTTTTACATGATAGATTTAAATGCAGAATTTTAGAGTACATTTATTTGATTATTAAGTTTCACGTAAATATCGTATTAATGAGAAAATTTTCTAACAAAAAAATGCAAAAATAATACTTTATTTCATATACTTTTAATACTAACAATTCATATACTTTAGCACTAAATCTTATTTTTGAAATTCTAAGTATTTTGAAAAAATAGTACGAGACAACGAGAGATACCACATTGATTTCAAAAATCTAATTAGGGCATTGTTTTTGTGATATTAATTATAATTTAATTTAAGCAATAATTACCTCACATTACATTCTAGTAATCTCTGAAATCATACAAGAGGAAGCAGATTTTTTATTTGTTAACCCAAAAGAAAAGATACCAACAATTATATTACCAAAATATGGTTAATTGATAATTATCATTACAATCAAAATTTCCTATCAATCCAAAGTACTCAAATTTTGAGAGAAAAAAAAATTCTTAGCTTTTCCACAGTAAATAGCTTCCGTAAGACAGTAAAAAGGGATTGAATAATTTGTCGAGTCAGTATGTTTTTTTAAGACAATTAAAGATTAAGATCGTATAAACTACAACACATATCAATAAAAAAAATTATGATAAACTCGTGAATTTTTTCATTAGTCTTGTGGTTCTGAACATTTTAATATCTTCGATCCAACTTTCCATATTAGTAAAGTAGCTTCCTCTGTTACACTCAATAACTCATCAACTTCTAGATAATAATTTTTTTTCTTTCTATGATATCTTCTACATTACAAAATGAAAAAAAAAAATGTTTTGTCCTCTATCCCAACAGATTGAGTGTCATTATGTTAGTTTTAATTGAGAAAACTCGGAAATCTAGAGTTACATTACTTATTATTAAGACTTCTATAAAGAACAGTTAAAGTTGTATGTACGAGTAAATCTGATGATTTATTTGATTGTAAATTACCTTGATTAGATATATTAGCTTTACGAATTTTTTTAAATATAAGCAATATTTTGCTAACCCATAATATCAGAAAAGCTTATAAAACACCATTTGTAAACAAAGAGAAAAAAAAAATTTGAAATGGTATTTTAATATTGTTTAATAGTATTAAAACTTCTATTTTTATCAATTTCATTGTTTGAATTTTGCATATAAATTATACAGTTTAGCAAAATCAATATTAATCGTTCTTTTAGATGACGATGCAGTGTTTGGACCTGAAGAAACAGTGAGCCCGGTAAGTTTATTTATGCATTTCATTGTTATGCGTACATACACACACACACACACACACACACACACACATATATATATATATATATATATATATATATATATATATATATATATACATACATATATATATATAATGTTGAAAAGGTCTACTTAATAAACGTGTGTATATATGTTAAGCTAATAATATAATGCACACAAAACTGTAGCTAAAATAATTTAACCAAAATTAAAATATAAAGTTAAAACTAGTAAATTAATAAATTCCATTATTATCATAGTAAAAACAATAATTTACAGAAACATACATAGCATCATTCAAGAAAAACCAGGCAACAAAGTTAAAATAAGGAGTTTAAGATGAAAATTAAAGAAAACGAAGTGTCAAAAAAGGAAATAAAATAATTTAAATTATTTCTCGCGTGGATATACTAGTATTACTGATCTACCCATGCCACTCAACATAATTTCTTTACGCTAGAAAAAATTGTAATAAACATTCAAACAACTTCATCATTGAACAAATTCATTCATTTATTTTTTACTCCTTAACTTAAATTAAAGAAATGGATGAATTGTCCGTTTTCTCAATTCTTGGAATTAAATTAGGCGATTCTCTTTCTTATTTCCCTTTCCTCTCTGAATTTTGTTAAATATTTTGCTATTGATCACAGCACGCGTGACCGTAGAAAAATATCAGCTCCTCAAAAATAAGAAGTCTAAAATAGAATTAAAATACACTATGGTTTTTTATTACTTAGAAGGGGATATTTATTTCTTACGGAAATCCAAAGTTCGGTTAATTCCATGCTGAAAAATTTCTCTTTCAAACTATTGTAGCAAGATAACTCAGAATGATTATCCTCTGCATTAACAAATTAAGATAGTGAAGCGGTGTTAAATGGATCTTGAAACCATGCAAACTTATCAATATTTTCATTTTGAAAGTATTTTTCAAATCAAGTGATAGGCTGTAATTTGCGTCGCTCAAAAATGAATTTTATATCTTGAGAGAAATCAGCTCCATTTGAGGTCTAACCTTTCTTCAATATGCAAAAACAATCCTTACCCTACCCCATCATTCAAGATATTGAGCTTTTCAAAAATTTCAAGTAATAAGCTAGTCTTATCATATTCATAATATTCATAATCAATTATTGACAACTTGTTGACTTTATCCCGTTGCAGTTCAAATGAACGTAACTGAACATTACCACGAAAAGATTTATGGTAGTACAACAAAGATGAGAACTCGATCTCCATATCTTCACAGAGGGTGTTTTTGTTTGTTTTTTTTTTAAGAAAAAAGTCTTGTCTTCAATGGAATTTCTTTTATAAAATTAACTATATTTTCTCTCTCTATCACACACACGCTCTCTCTCTCTCTCCCCATTCTAGACCCGGTTCAGGGGAGGATTCAAATACATTGTCGCTTGCCTGTGAATAATACGAGTCCATAGTACATTAAGGGTTTTGCTTTCAATACGCTTCAGTAATTTTGCATAACGGCCAGACATGGAACGAACTCCGTCAGTACAGATTCCAAAGAATTTAGTCCAATCCAAATTATTTTCAGATATAAGCATATTAAATATTTCGAACAAACAGTAAGCATTCACAACTGCAATGATATTTTTACGAAAGACATGGTATTCTGCGATGATAAAACCATCTATGAGCAACTCATGACAAACATGTTATTTCCGTAACTTCATCCAGCTGCAACCCAAACTCATTTCCTTTTATTTTTTAAATTGATTGATCATTGAGGTATCTCCCCCCCCCACTTTTTTTTTCTGCAGTTTCAGTTCTTTCAACTTCCTGGCAAAGAAATTACGAGGTTTGCCAACCAGTAGGCTGGTTTTTAAATGACGCTACAATTTACTTTTTGGTATGTGCTCAGGTAATAAAAATTTCATACACAATACATACTGTTATCTTTCTTCACCATTGATTTCTGTTAGCCAAACTTTGTCATAAAATTTACAATTTTAACGCATTTTCATAGTCGCACTAATGGTATCGAGTACACTCACAATGTTTATTCCTATTCAGTAAAAACTGATTCATCATTAAAGAACAAGAACGAGAAAAAAATTTATCTGAGATCTTAAACAAGTACTAATGCAATACCGTCCTAAACCATCATTTATATACATACAAACACAAATTATAGAAAAAATTTACGAAAACAACCGAGAATTTTAGTAGCACCGAGAAAATTCGAGAAGGTACGAACACTACCTTAATTTTTTGCATGCAGCTATCTACTTATAAAGAAATGTAATGCATTTCTTCAGTTAAAGATTTATACCAGCTCTTCTAGATATCGCATTTTATCAATGAAAAAAAATAATTATGATTGCGATATTCCTCGGCTTCCTTGGGTGTTGCGGCGCATATTTTGGGAGCCACTGATATATATATATTCAATTATACTTCCAAAACCATGACGGAAGACGGTACCCGTGGTTACGCGGCTCACACAGCAAGTGATTTCAAAAGAAAGGGAGCGTTAGATTGTGCAGACCGCTTTTATACAATGGAAGTAAACAGGAATTTCCTAAAAATAATTTCTTTAGCCACCAATTAAAAGAATTTCAGAACTTTAATTAGTGATTAAAGGGAGTACGTTAAGTTGCTTGATGTAAATAAAAACCAAATTACAATTCATGCGCGATTAAATTTATTAATTATGTAAATATTAAATATATGCTGAGTTAAGTCAAATGTCAACTACATACACACGTGTTTCGAGAATGTACGCATCGTGTAAAAATGAAAATAGAATGTATTGTTATATTATTCCACTAGCTGATACCCGCCCGCTCCGCTGGGCAGACGATAATGTATTTTGGAACCTATACGTAAAATAACACATGGATCAATAAGTCCCGAGACTGTGCGGTCGTTTTTTTGCGATTTCCTCCTTCAAACGCACCAGCAAGTCAATATAATAATCACTGTTGATCGATTTAACTTTTTCGAGGTAGTCAATGAAAATCACGCCATGCGTATCCCAAAAAACTGACGCCATGACTTTGCCAGCTGACTGCTGCGTGGCCATGACTTTGCCAGCTGACAGACGGCTTTCGCCAGCTGTGCGCCACTCAGATGACTGCCGCTTCGACTCTGGAGTGTAGTGATGTATCCATGTTTCGTCCATGGTCACGTAACGACGCAAGAAATCTTTTTTTGTTGCGAGTAAATAGCGATAAACAGCTTTCTGAATCATCGACTCGTTGCTGTTTTTGTTCCATCGAAAGCAATCGCGGCACCCACTTGGAAAAAACCTTTTTCATGCTCAATTTTTCATGAAAGATAGTAAATACACTTCCATATGATATCTGTGTCATCTCAGCAATCTCACGGAGCTTCACTTTACGATCTTTCATTATAATTTTTGTCACTTCACTCACATTTTCCGGTGTAACGGCTTCCACAGGTCTACCCGAGCGTTCCGCGTCATTTGTGTTGGTACGACCCTTTTAAACTCGGCAAACCACCAACAAATCGTTGCTTTTGATGGACAAGAGTCCGGGTAACATTTTTCAATCCATTGTTTCGCTTGCACGGTGTTTTTACCCATTAAAAAACAATGTTTTATCAGAACACGAAACTCGGTTTTTTCCATTTTTTAAACAAACTACAAAACGACTTTACTCCAACCTCGATAACTCAGCTGTTTCTGGTCCGATCGACTTAAAATTTTGACACGTTTCAAGCAAAGGTTAGTATTCTAGAAAGACCTGGTTACTGGTTTACTACGAGCGCCATCTCTGGGTTAGTCTCGGAACTTATTGATCCATGTGTTATCAAGAAAATTTTCAATTTTTAAACGATAATTATAATCTAAATTTAAAATTTTAAGAAATTGATTGTCTGTAATAATGGTTATCCACGACTTTCAAATATATGAGAAAATTATTTAATTGTTAATAGTTTATCAATGAAAATGTAAGTTAGTCAGTAAATCTGTCGTTGAACAGAATTCCACATCACCCATGAGGTACTGTGTAGTGCGATGCGTTCCCATTATTCTACATGGCGGGTCCCCAGTAGGCCTAAACCATGTAAAAATTGCCAACATAAAAATAAAAATACATTTTTGCATATTTTTTATTTTTATTTTTTAAACCTATTGAATCAATTTTTTGTGTATTACATTTCTATTGTCTTTATTTTGTATGCATGGCAATTTTTGAGAATGACAACTACATTTTTATTTTTTTATTATATCAATTTATTTATCTTAATTATTACATTCATTATTATTTTATCTTATTCTAATTTTAGAAATAGTTAAATATAAGAGAAATAAACATGCTCTGTCGTCAAGAATTTTAAGAACTTTGAAAGGAGTAGGTATTCCCTCTATCCAAATATATTCAACATTCATTATTAAAAACTATAACTGAAAAGTAAATATGAAAAAGCAATTTGTATTAACCTACAATGAAATACTTTTCAAGCTAAAAAATATAACCGAAATTAATTTTTTTAAAATCAAATGATTTAAAAATTCAACAAAAAATACTAACAAAAAAATAAAGTACAATAAAAATTTTTAGCAAAAAGTCACCATTACGTTATCCTTTTTGCAAAGGGATAACTCTTACGCTAGCAGCATATCTGGAACTGCAATTGAATAGACAGAATAGCTCTTAAAAATTCATAGCATTAAAAATAATTCTCCATTCTGAAAACGATAAAATATCCAGCCATTTTAAAAAATCAAAAACGTTTATTTCCTAGAAACCAAAAACTAAAAATTACCATAATACAGAAACAAAACTTTTGCATAATATTTACATTAGGTTACAGTTAATGCATACATCAAAATAAATATTTTGACAGCCACTTATTTTTTTTATCAATGACATGAATAACATACCGTTATTATTCATTTTTTAAAAGCCAACTTCAATATCTTCGTAAGATTGCGTTTAGATTTACAAATTTAATTTATCAATCATTATTAATAATAAAATACTTTTCTCATAAATTTAAAACTTATGTCTAGGTTCCACAACAATAAAAAATTATCGTTTCCTCAGCAAAGCAGGCGGAAATCAGCTGGGGTTACCATAGTATAGCTTTTTAAAATTCACAATGCAAGGTCATTGAAATACTTCGACTTGGCGGGGGAAGATATTTGGTGATAAATCTCTAAATGTAGGAATTCAGGGGCTCAACATTTACATAATAAATGATAAACCTACAATGCATCCTACTCAGCGGATTGTCTTGCGTCTGCATTACTCCATAAGAAGTCGCCGTTTTAGTATTTTTCAAAATCCCGCTAAGTTTTGGAGCTAAACTACACTTTCACCAACCGTGGGATTCCAAACTCATTTATTTCTATCGCTAAATATGTACGTTTCCTATTTTCGACATGTACGAAATTTCACAGTAAGAGCCCCTTCGCCAAAATCTTGCCAATCCTCCATCAGCGCTGCAATATATGCTGGTATTTTTCCATTCCGCACGCTCAAATCTCACCAAGTAAACTTAATTGGTGACAATACACAATATACATATAAAAAAAATTTATTCCGTTTGGCGTCGGTCATATCATTTTTGGCGATAAAGTCGCCAAAATTACATTACCGACTGTTAATAAGAGTACATTAACGGATGAAAATTACATTTTGGAAAAGAGTTCCGTAAAATCCACTCTTAGTGAGCGTCTACATCGCAAAATGAGTAACTGTACTAAATTTCAAGTCAATCGGTTGTATAATCTTTGAGATCTCGTGTTGAGTCAGTCAGTGGTATTTCGCTTATATATATAAATATATATATATATATATATATATATATATATATATATATATAATCTTTAAGAATGTTTTCAAATTCTGTGGATAAAAATTAAAAGTTTGAATACTGTAATTTCTTACGATATTTTAATATTTATGACAGTATTGCAATAATCGGAATTTTTTATTCTATTGACTTAGATATAAATTGGAGGATTTTATACATTGACGATTTGTATACATATACACCCAACTCTTTTTTTACACGGTAGATACTTTCTTCAGAAAACCGTGCAAAAAATTCGTGTAAAAAATACATGCGACGTATGGTAAATTTGGGGATATTTCCACAACTTTAAAAAATCGTGTATGATGAAAAAACTCTAAATATTTTCCAAAAAAACCATGCATAAAAGTAATAATGAAATCCATATTATATATTCATCAATAAAAACAATTTATTTTTATTTCAAAAAAATTGAAATTAGTGTATAGGGAAAATTAAATATATATAGGCACATACAACACATAAAAATTCAAATTGAAATTATGAATAAAAGTACTAACTAAACGTGCACGCATATTATTCATCGCTACTTGATAATATGCGTGTATAAACGTTTATTACGATCAAAAATGCTATCATTATTAGATGTGTCAGATATGTCTAGCATAACTGTCGGCTTTGATTCAAAATAAGAAATCGTTATTAACGGCCTCTGTTGGGTGCTTTTTTTTTTTTTTTTTTTTTTTTTTTTTTCCTCAAGTTGCTTATATAATTCTTGATATTTTGCTTCACAAAACTTAAGATTAAGTTGAAATTTCAATGCACGCTCTATGTCAGGATCATGAGTAAGAAAATGTTGTTCCATACTTGTTCCATTATCAGCAAGCAAAAGTATTTTGAATCCCAAGCCTTTTTGTTCCATATATTTCTGGACCTCTGGAACGAAATAACTGTTGTACCAATTTGTAAACAGATCAGCCTTCATTCATGCCTTTTTATTCACCATCAAAGGAATCGGAAGTTGTTTAATGTTCTTGCCTCTTAAAGCTCGTGGCATAAGGGATTTGTTGATTAACAGAAGCTTTAACATTTTATCACCAAATGCATTAATACGAAACAAGAACGTCACCCGATCCTTGGTAGCCTTAAACCCCCCAGCTGATTTTTTCAGAGTTTGCTATGCACGTTCTTTCAGGCATTTTCTTCCAGAATAATCCCGTTTCATCGGCATTAAATATTTGATCGAGAGTATAACCACCCTATTAAATTATTTTTGCCAGTTTATCCAGAAAGCATTTTACAGTATTTTCGCCTGTCGATGCAACTTCTTTTTTTTTTTTTTTTAACATAGGGAAATGCGTGTCTTTTTAGAGAAATATAAACAAGTGTTAAAATAAACAAGCCATGAAGTAGACCAAGTCACTACCACATGTGTTGACATAAACCTACCGTCTTCTAATTATGCAGTCAAAATTCGAATTTTTTCAAAAAAAGAAATTTTTTTTCTTCTTCGTGCTAGAACAAATAATTCGTGTTAAAAAGAATATTGGTGAAGCGTGTTATTTCAAAATCGTGTAAAAAGACCGTGTAAAAAAATATTTGGGTGCACATAGGTTAGTGTCCGAATATTAAAACAATGCTGCTATTTTATGTTGAATTATTTATATTTCTTACTTTCTTAAAAATATTTTTGGTTACTTTAAAGAAGTTTAATTTCAGATTCTTAAGAGTTATTATGATTATTTTTTACTAAATTTTTTAACTATAGATTTCTAATAATTTTATTTCTGAAATCCTTTTTGATTTAAATTTACTCTTCGAATACTTGCTAACATTGAACAATTTTTTTAACATACTATTTATCCTGTTTACGAATTCTGAAGAGAAATATTGTTATACAAGATTATTAATAGTAACGTAATACAACATGTGATAGTTTTGAAAGTATTTTATACATTTATTTTCTAAATTTTTAAGGTCATTATTGTTAGACCTCAGTAATAACTTTTTTTTATTAGTATAATAATTATTTATATCGAATTGAGTCAACTGATAACTAAATTGGAACATTGAATAGGTTCATTTTGATAATTATTTACTATCAAACATTCATTAGTTAACATTTTCTGCGCATTATAATTTGAAAATGCTCAGTTCTTTTCGTTAATCACCCTATGATGTTTGATAATTTTTCTTTGCGTGTACTGTACAGCCTCCCACACTAACGAAATCAGCTCATTTTACAAAAGAATAATACATATTATGATAGAATGAAAAGAGAAGGAGGAAGAAGGCAGGGAAGATGAAGAAAGAAAATATCAGTGGAGGTGAAATAGTATTTACAAGATGAGATAAATATTTTTAATTAAAAAAAAATTCTTGTTGCAACTTAGATTTCAGATTATGTCATCATACGGAAGGCTGGTATAGAAAACTAGGGGTGGACAAGTATAATTTTTTTAGTAATTATATATAATTAAACTGATATCAATTTTTTAGTGTATTTTAATGTAGAAGGGAGAGATAGTGAAATAGAAGAGACACAATGTCTTAGCGAAGACTCCCATTGGAGGTACTATGATCATATATTGATTACACTGGTGTGCAAAAATTAAGGACGAAGTCAAAAAATTAGCATATTAGCGGAACGAAGAGGTAAAGTGGACTAAAAGACCAGTCTGGAGATTAACCAGGGTGCGGTACGGTAACACATGCGCTGATATGCAGTTAGACGTAATGCAGGAATCTAGGAACGAGATAAAGCACGCCGGTGGTGCAAGATCAGCATTTCTCGGAAAGTTATTGCATGGCTTTAAATCAGTTTAAACAAAGTTGAGTTGCTGTCACAGCGTGAAATGTTGAACAATCAATCTATATGACGACATCTGGATGATTTTACACAAAGTCAAATCATTTGAAAGATAGAGGAAGGTCGAACTGTGTCAAGTGTAACTGCGGAGTTTGGGATTGCTCACAGCATCGTTTCGCGAATTTGGAGCGGATTTCAAACTAGAGGAACAGCTGTTCGACAGTTCAGCAGATATAACCTACTAAAAGCTGGATGTTTCTGGCTGGACACCTGTCATATGGATGTTACAGCCTTCAGTCGCATTGTGCTCTATACTACTTTTTTAATAAAGTTCAGTTTTATTCTTTTTATTTCTTTTTTGGTAAGTTTTGGTTACATTACTTATGGTATTATATCTTCAGGATAATATGGTATTATTTGTATTGATTTGGAAGGTTTTGCAAAACGTTATATTGAAAAAACCATCTCGTCGTCCTTTATTTTTGCACACCAGTGTATATCAGATATAATTGGCTGGTTTTTTCTGATTTTGTAAAAAAAAAAGTCTTGGTTCTTATTTGAGAAAACTTCTGTATATTTGAAGAGTTGGGAAGATTGATTGATTTTGTTTATAATCAAAAAATAAAACCGGTGTTAAAAGTATTTTACAAAAAGGAAGTTGTTATTGCTATCGTTGGCTGGTAGGAAGGTTTGATCGATGGTAGCTTGATTATTGTTATAGTTCTGATAGTTGTTTTTTTATTTTTTCTTTCAAATAGATGGTAGTTGTGGGACATAATTCGAGCAACCAACCCCCCGCTCCGCACATAGTGCACTAAGGGCTTAAAGTAAGAAGCCACTCGGTCTGTGAACTAGTAGCTCCAACGAGCTTCACGACGTACCTGCATGCAAGTCTGTGTGCCTTGGTGCTCCGGGGTCTTTGGATGCGTCCAAACATCTAGTCAAACGCAATTGTCATTGAAACCCCACTTTCCAGACTTGTAAATAGGCTGACTACTATCGAGCTAGGGAATCGGCAAATCAGGTCTGGCCTCTAACTTGGGAGTTGCTCCGACTTGTCACCCCGGATACCTAGACTTTTTTACAGCCCTTAACGACTTGGAGGGTGCCAGGGGCTATAGTACTTAAGTCCTAGGCTTCCTTGCAACCTTTTTTACCGTCATACCGGAGTACAATCTAGAAGGATTTTCCTGACTTGTTGCCTCCAGTACCTATACTTCTTTGCAGTCTTTTACACCATGACGGGTACTGTGGGCTGTAGTGCTTGAGTTCTAGGCGTCTTTCCTGCCTTTTACACAGTAGTGGGACCCTTTCCTACCAAGTGTGTGGGAAATTTCTTGTTTCATTGTCGTATCGTAATACGATCTTATACTTGATTGTCGTACCGCATTACGGTCTTAAATCACTGTAGGATTTACCCACCCTGTTGCTCCTCGTGCCTAGACATCTTTGCAGTCTCTTATACTTTAGCGGGCATTATAATACTGGAGTCCTAGGCATCTTTGCAGCCTCTTATACCTATGGTGGGACTCTTTCTTACCCATGGTGGGACTCTTTCTTACCTAGTTTGAAGACATTCCTTGTCTTATTCTATAATTGATGCTATAATTGATGAGTTGACCGAGGTCATCTAATCGATTTTAACCATAATGTCCCGTAGTATAGCTAAGTTCTTTGGTCTGAGCAGCGAGGCTAAGGATGGTGTTTGAAATTTAATGGATTTTGTAGGCAATCTGAAAAATTAGCAGTCTAGTTATTCTTACAATTGCAATATTTGGGGAGGGGGGTGATTTATTCGGCGATTTATTGCAAGTTCTTGTGTCATGGTTACTTGCATATTTCAAACACTTATATTCTTTTGTTCAAAATCTTGAATGGTGGAAGAAACTTTGGTATTTTTAACATTAGTTTGGCGTTTTTCGTTTGCTTAAGGGTTCAATTTTTACAACTAAACTTCCATTGTGAGTTGTTGAGAAGATAGATTTATTGTACTCGTTTTGGGGAGAGTGACTAAGAACATGAGAAGGGGATTTATTTTTTGAACGAAGAATATTAGTGGTGGAGACAATGAAATTGTAGTCAGCTGATTCTTGAATTATATCTTGTGGATCGTGATTGATTGAAAGAACTTTAATTACAATTTTAAGAATTCGCTCTTCTGGTATTTTGAAGGTGCAAGATTCTATTTTTTTTTTCCAACGATGTTATTTTAAAGGGTTTGAAAAGCGTCTATTGCGGTACGAAAAACTTTCAGATTTTCATCATTGTATTTGCCTTTAATTTCAGTATTTGTTAGTTTCATTAATTGTTTAAGGTTTTCAGAAAGATTTTTGATATTAAAAATGACTATAGGTTGGGGAAGATATGTTTACTCAGTTGCAGAGATGTGCGGAAAATTTTTAACGTATTCGGAGTTCTTACAAATTTCTTCAACATCTGTTAAAGATTCGATATTGCTTTCAGTATCCGCTAATTCATCCTCATTTTCTAAAAGATCGGAGTAACTGTTTGAGGTTTTAAGAAGGAATACTTGCTTTTTAATTTTTTTTTTGTTTTTTGTTTTTTTTTTTTTTTTGTTTAATTCGGCAATTCTTTTAGGAGATGTTAGTTTTCATTTATATTTAACTTCATTAAAATCGTTGTTTTTGCGTGTACTAGAAGGTACTGGTAGTTGGTAGAGTTTTGAGGTTTTTGTTGCTCCAAAGACAATTGGCAATTGTTACTTTTATTATGATTACCAGAATTTATTTGTAATTGGTTTTTTTTTTTTTTTTTTATCAAATCTAAGAATTTGAGATCGAACTTTTAGTAATTTTTAAATTTTTCCAATATTAGTTATAGTATAGCTGAGAGCTTCACTACAGATTAATGTATTTTTTAAATCATCGTTTTGATTAATTATAATTTCACATTTTTCTAAATTAGCTGAATGAACAGAAGTAATAAATGTTTAAATTTCAATAACCTCGAGTAAAGTCTTTCTAAAGAAGCCTTGCTAACTTACCTATTGTTCTGGGAAGATGATTTGTAATGAAGAATGTAGAAAATTTAAACTTTCATTGTCCATCGTAATTGCAATCCAAAGGGCATCACTGATAGAAAAATATTGAAAGTTCATTCGCAGTCCATTGCTGCTAAGCGCCGTGATGCAGGTTGTCCACTGCCGGTTGATAATTCGTAAGTCACAGTAAATATAAGAAAGTATTTAATTTAATGAAAAAATAAAGATTAAATCATAAGTCCCGTGAAGTGATTTACATAGTGTGCCAGAATGGTAATTTGATGTTTAAAACCACCGTCAATGGAGCGAAATAGACGACAGGAGTATTTGTTGGTTCACCACTAGTTGAAATTCAGCACCTACGGCCGAAAAGATCGCCTTGGAGGGACCGTATGATCACCGCCGAGAGAAGTAATTATGTGGAGTTAAATTCATTTTAATACATTTGGGATGTTGCTCGAGAATTCTAAAGAGCAGTTAAACCAAATAACTAATTTAAAAACAGTTCTTTCAAAATGAACAAGAAAAGGTTCGAATAGCTCTTCTAAAAGAGCAGAAATTTCCATCCTTGTTTACAATACACATGCTCGCCAAAAATATAAATTTGAAATTATTTGGTTGTGCAGTAACAGTATATCTGCTGAATGGCATTTTGTTTCAAATAGACTTTTTTACCTTTTTGAAATTGGCATCACTAACGACAAAATGACGTTGCGTCTGTTATGTTCAAATTTTAAAAAACATTTATTTTGAAACATGTGCTTCCTGAATTTGCTATTTCTCCTCTTAAAATATTATTTTTTATAATAATTAAACTGTAAACATACAAAAATACCACTTTAAAGCTTCTGAGGGAGATATCTATATGTCTCTCCTGTTTAAATCACATCAAAATCAGAACGATAAAAATTTAATTTATTGATTAAGAAATGATGTCTTTATTGAGAGACCAGAGTACCAATAAATGCAACGATTATATGCTCAACGCTTTATTAATATAAGACCCCAAGAATAAAAATGTAAAATAGGGTATCAATTTTTAAATGTTGAGAAAAAAAAAATTCTAACAAACGACACTAACATTGAAGAAAGACAGTTTAAGCTGTTAAATTTTTATATTGATACTCAAAAGATGTATGCAAATCTAGAGAGGGAGAAAGTCCTCTATACAATTCGTAGATTCCATAGCAATAGAAAACACTTTAATTATCCTTCTTAACAAAACATTTATTTTGATTCAAGACAGTTCTAATGTTTCCGGAAAACTTTAACCTTTTATTAAATAACCTTTTAATCAGAACTAACTTAAAACGTCTTTGGTTTAGAAAACATTATGGAATGATGAAAAATCAACTAATTGTTATTTAAGTCAAAAAGGGGTGCTTTGTAAAATGCAATATGTATGATTTTAAAAAATTTTGCTTTTTATAGCAAAATACAATTTCAAAAAAAATGCAGAAATTGTTCCTGATAAATATATTAAAATATCACAAGCAATTCAAGAAACTTTATACGTATTTTACTGTGATGAAAAACGAGATACTTTTCTGATTGGACATGCTTTTAGTACTTACCAATCAGATTTTAACACAAACATAAAATGTTTGGCAAAAGCAACATATTTATTCTTTTCCTCATCATTTATGGCTGAAACTGATAAAAAGTCCCATGGATTATATACATTTGAGATGTTACAGATTTCTCAAAATTAAAATTTTTATGAACTTATGATATATGCTGGGACTGGAAAAATGATCTGTTATATATAAAATGCAATTTGTATATAAATACTATGTATGTGGGGATTATGTTTCTGTTTTAATCTGTGGGAGGAATAGGTTTTTGATTTCTTTCATTAATTTTCTATACAGTTTTAGGCAGTATTTCACAGTTGTACAATTATTTTGTTGACAAAATATTCTTCAGTTTTTAAACTAATGCTTTAGAACCTTTAATAAATGTGCATATTTTTATGAAATACTATGGGGAAAAAAGAATTTAAGATGTAAGGATGATCTCTGATATGCTAACTAAACATTTCAACTATACCTTAATGTGAAAACTAAAGTTCTATAATTCAGTTTTTCATTTTAAATTTGAAATGTGATGTTTTTGTTACATGTAATGGAGTTGAAAAAATTTCAGCCAATTTACATGCTTTTGCAAATGACAAATGTCATTATATTTTTCTCTTGCATTTTTTAAAACTTCTGTAGTATTTATTTTAATTCAATGTTTTGCAAAATACTTGAGTTTTCTGCTTTAAAAAATTACAGAATATTTGTGTGAAAAAGCCCCTAAACTATTGATTCTTAAACTATAACACTTCATTAATTATAACTATGTATATACCTCTTGAAAACTTTTCAAGGAATATGTTAACAGTTCAATAAAACCCCCCCCCCCCCAAAAAAAAAAAAAGAATCTGAACCCTTCCTCCCTTGTTTCATGTTGCAAAGAAAATCACAGTATGAGAAAATCAAGACAAGATGAACTCTCCTGACAACTTTGTAAATATTGAAAATCCATTTTTAATTAATTTAGATGAAATATATGAAATGCGAGTATTCAAGACCTGCTTTATAAAAAAAAATGACACAGTTTGGTCATTTAAAAGTAATTGTCCCTTTTAAATGGGATGACTTTAAAAACTCTTTAAAAAACTTTTAAATGGAATGACTTCATGCTCTTGTATGGGAAGAGAGGCTGTGTCCAACTAATTGTAGTAATTCTGTGACCCTTGAAAACTGGCATTTCACTGATTTCCCTTATCAAGTCGTAGACATATTTTAAAATAGCCATGGAGCTCCCAGAGCTTATTTATTTTCTGGATATATTATCTCTCTGATTAAAGCAATAAGATAATGATTTTATCTTGGTACAGATTGTTTTAAATAAAAAAAGAATATTTAAATTTTTCACCCAGCCATATTCTTACTATCCTCTAAGACAGCAAAAAGAAAAATGTTTTACATTTTGTAAATTTTTGTCATGATATAGATTCTCTAGTGCTTTGTTAATAATTTTTTTTTTTTTTGTAATTCTCTGAAATGTTTCTCTAAAATAAAAACTAACATTAAATGCAATAGAATTTTTTAAAAATACATTTGAATTTTAAAAAAAACTGGTTTATTTTACCATGGTACGTAAAAACTAAGCCACTGATTAATATAATTGATTGCTGATTTATTTAAAAAAGACTTAGGAATGGAATGACTTAATGGAAGACTTAGATTCGTACATTTAATAATTGTTTATTTCTTCGAGAAACAATCAGTAAAATTTCTTCATTTTTTTAAAAAAAAAGGAATGCTATTACTTAAATTTCAAATATACTCAGCAAAATAATAGAAGCTAAGAACTAAAAGCACATACAAAAGAGGAAAAAATCCTTTTTAATACAGATTTTTGAATTTAAAAATTCAATTAAACTTCAAAAAATTTATTTGTCTTTAATTTTTTTCTTTCATCTTCTAAGATATATGTATAGTAACTATTCTAATTCCTTAATTTTTTTTTTTTTTTTTTCCTTATTTCTGTTGATGTAATCATTCACTCTCTTATAATTTTAATATGACGGCCTTAAAGCTAAGATTTTTAGTAACTCAATTACAATGAATAATAAATGCTCTGAATTCATGCTTAATATTTTCATTTTATACATAAACTAAGTATTTTTCATGGCATTTAAGAAAAACATTTTCAGATAGATTAATGCATAACTTTAAAAATTTTTGAAATAATGTTTTTGTGTAGCTAATTATTATTTAAAGATTAATGGAAAACAAAAAGTTTTTATTTCAAATGTTTTTATCCCCCTAGTTCTCAAATTTCTGTTTAAAAAAGAAATTTCAGTCCTACAAAAGTAAAATTCTAGATTTTTGTAACAGTCTATAAATAAATGTTATGATGAGTCTTCTTATAAATAAAATGCTTTCTATTAAAATATTCTTACTTTGTATATCTCTGGATTGAAACATATCTTTTAGTTTTCTGAAATCGTAAATTTTAATCAAGCTATTGATTTTTTCAAAGTAATTTCATAAATGTAAAATCTTGAGCAATAATAATTAAATATCTTTAAAAGAGATTATTTCTTTTATTTGTTTAAAATGGCAGAACTTCATATAAATTTCTTTAAAATAGTTGTGAAAATTTTTAAATTATTTCTTTGCAAATAGTTATACATTGTATGTAACACATTAAAAATTCCTCTAAATTAAAAAAATTTAGTATTTTCAGTATCTAATAGTTTTCTAAAGTATTTTTTGTCTTATCTAAAGTAATTTTGAATTTTTTAAATGTTACATTTTTGTACTAGACTAAAATTAATATCTGCTAAATACTATGTAACTTTTTTATTATAAGGAAAAAAAATGAGTTCATTACTTGTTTTAAACAAATAACTTGTTTTGAAAAAGTGTACATAAACAAATTATTTGATTCATTATGGTAAAGAACTTTTATCAGGGATAATAGTCATTGCTGCTACATATTCCATAAAACCAAACAGTCAGTCAAGAAAAATTGTTTATCATGGTAATTATTTGTGTAATAAAATCTAATAGTGAGTATTATGAAATTTCAGAGGCCTAGACCAGGTGATCGAACTGTTCCTGCACTTGGACTTCCAGATCATGTTGTTGTTCCTGTTGTTGGACCTCCTGTAAGACTTTTTCTTTAAAAGTATTTCATAAAATTCAACTAAGGATATTTTTGATTTGACAGATTTGTGCTATCATACTTAAAATCAAAAATGACATTTTTTTTTTAATTTGATGATGAGAGTACATTGAGACAGATAGAAATTTATTTGAAGCTGAAATCTAAAATTAGTCAGTTCTTAGAATTTTGTTATACTTTTTTTATAATATTAAGTAAATTAACAATCAGCATCAGGAAAATATATATAATTCATATAATGCATCATAATTATTTCTTAAAAATTCAGCAAATGTATTTTTTATTTGACAGGTTTATGTTATCATACTTATAATCAAAAGTAGCCAAAAAAATTTTATTTGATGATGAGAATACATTGAGATGGATAAAAATTTATTTGAAGCTGAAATCTTTAATATGTTTTTTAAAAAGTTTTTATACGTTTTTTTACATATATTAAGTAAATTATTACTTTACAATCAGCTTCTGAAAAATGTGTGTAGTTAATATAATATATTATAATAAGAAATGTATAAAAGCTAAATCAGTAAGAAATATGGTGTATGTATTTTAGTATGTGTGTTATTCAGTGATGCAACACGAAACAAATGAAAAGCTACTTTCACATGTGCTTGTTAGATATTTCGAATTAAACAGTTCATATTTTAACTCTATTTGACTAGATGAATAATTTTTGTTTTGAAGCAAATAGTGTTATTTATTTTCAGATTAAGTTTTCATTAGTTATTTTGAATGGTTTTTTTTTTTTTTTTT
>BMAW01067387.1:200954-279119 GCA_019974015.1 Nephila pilipes | reverse complement strand
AACATTTTATATTTTTTAACTCTTTTACTTTATGTATAATTTTTTTTTTTTATAAAATTGTGTTTTTTTTTTTTAGTTTAAGTTTTTATTTTTTTTTTTTTATGGTTTTTTTTTTTTTTTTTCAGGATTTTGTTATAAGAGATTAATCATGAATCATATTTTAATTGATTATTAATGATAAAAATATTTCTTTATCAATATCTGAGTAGCACTTTATTTGTAGTATCATCTAGGAAAAATTAAGGTTATTTACCTCCTGCACACAAATTGCAAATTATATAATTAGCAATGTCTATTTTTCATAGCATTTGTGTTACAAATTTGGTTAGTATAACTTTTTAGTTGTTTTATATAACATTTCCATTGCTTTATCAAGAATTCAGTGCAATACTCTATAGTTCTATTTAAAAAAAATTAGCCACAGACTGCTAACTTCAGGTAACACAGAAACAAATACAACATTTTCATTCATATCATAACCTTATATCAATTTACTGAATACTTCTTATTTAAAATTTCGAATTGTAAGAAAAACAACTCTATGAGAATATTTGTTAGTGTTTTGTCAAAATACAAGCAATAAAAAATGAATTTTGACTATGGTATATGATATTAATTATTTTGGAAGAAATGAGGAAACATTTTTTGAGGGGGAGGGAACTAGCATAAACTTATGGTTGTAGACTCAAGCTTGACTCCACCCAAACTATCTTAAGGAATAATATGAGCTCCTGCACATGAAATCTAAATGTACTTTGATATTCTTTTGTGGAGTAATTTGAAATGTACAAGATACTGTGGAAATTGACCCACTATCTAACTTAATTTCAGTCTTTGTGTGCTCATCTCTGTACCTTGACTCAAAATTATAAGGTTTTACTCTGTTAGCCTATTAAGTGTTACATTTATTTATCAAAATAAAGTTAAATATTTTAAATATCATCGAGTATCAAATATAAAACGGATGCTAATTTGTTATCTTATAGTAATTAAGGCACTACTATCATATTATAGAACATGACAGTTTTCGAGCTCAGCACTAAACCAACTAAATACAAAGCGACAATAATTTCTCTAACTTGACAGCAAACTCAAACAACTTTAATTGCAATCTTTTCAAGTAACTAATTTAATCTTTTCTGCTAATGATCTGTCTTAACTGTAAAGTATTTCTAAACATTCCTTATAATCTATAACTACTCCTGGGCATGTGTGGATTCCGAAATTCATTGTTACAGTACTTTTTGCCTGTCAGAATGGGAATGAAATCCCAAAAAGTTATATTAAGTTCCTCAAAACGCCGTCTTCTGCTACTACTATCATATAAGATAAATTTGAATTATGAGCTTGAATAATTTTATAAATTTTGCTTCAATTTTTTTTAATTTTTTTCAAATTTTTTAAAAAAACTTTTTCTAAGTAAAGTATTTTGTAAATGAAACATTGTTGCAATGAAATAAATTTGTTATCCTTTTTTCACGGTACCTGAAAATTATCTCTTGAAATGTTTTATTTTAAAATTTTAACCATATTAAAATTCTTAATTTTATTGAAAGCTATTAAAACTGTCAAAAATGTGTATTTACCTTAAGTAGAAAGCCTAAAACCCATCTGTAAAAGGTTTAAGAAATACTGATATAATATTCATTTGAATGTGTAATAATGTATTGTTATTTGGTTTATTTATTTCTCTTATTTGTAGTTATATTTATTTTCAGGGTATTAGTGGTGAACAGGGATCACCTGGATCTCCTGGAGAACGGGTAATTTAATTTTTATTTTTATGACAACCACTTTATAAAATTGTAGTATCAAGATGCATTTTTAATTTTTTTTTTTAAAATTAAAAGTGATGTTTTTAGAGAATAATAATGTATGCTCTTAAGCATTATTACTTTCTAAGGACTGCATGGTTAAAAAAATATTTTGTTTGAGAGTGGAGGTAATTTTAACAACCTTATCTCTCTCCATAGATGAAATTACTCAGTCTACCTTGTGTCATTGGATTATTAGCTATTCCAGGCGGGTTTTTTTCCCCTCTAACAATAAGCTGTTATTATAAGCTGTATGATATATTGGTCTTTTATTGTTAGAATAAATATAAGCTGCTTTGTATGGTATTGAGAGGTGTAACTTCAAAGCCCTGATATCTGATTAAACATCTGTTGTTAATTGTTCAATATATTTGTTCTGACTTCCATTATTATTCAGTATAACAATTCTAATGTCAAGAATATACTGTATGAAAATTTAAATTTTGTATTTTGTAAAAAAATTTTTTATATGTATTAGAAATTTTGAACATGACATTACGTTCTTAAAATTATAACTGACTGCATGAGGTTTTATAAAAATGGCTTCTTATTTCTAAAGATATATTGCAATACAAAGAGGGTTTATTAATTAAACATATTATCTAACTAATGATTTTTACCTCTTATAAATTTTAATTGATTAATGACTTTAAGTTTTATTGCAAAACCATTTTAAATAAATGATAACTTTCCTCAAATAATCAATAAATGATTTCAATAAATATTTAATTTCCTCAATAATGCTGTCAAATATCTCCATTGTAGCTAGTATTGTGATCTATGGGCTTCATTCTGTTGATTTTTAAGTGGCCGCGGTAGCCTAGTAGTCATGGTTTCGGATTCGTGGCCGTCAGTTTTCTTTCAGTCACTGGTTCGATCCTTGGCCTCCAAAGACCCCCCATGTAGCCTGGGCTGATGCATGTTAAATCTGTCGGGGCCCAAAGTCCTCCCATTGGTGTGGTATGGGTGTTAGGAGAGGGGGTGCCAGCTCAGGTGTCGTCCTCGTCACTTGACCGTGGCTCAAAATTACGAGGTCCGTCGCCAATAGCCCTCGTATTGCTTCTAGTGCAATGTTAATAAAAACTAAACTAAACTGTTGATTTTTAAAATCACATAATTACATTTTGATAAAACATTTATTTAATTTCTTAAAATATTTATAAATGTCAATGAAATATTTGTGTGAATTATATCATTAACTAAGTGACATAATAACTCACATGCTGAAAAATAAACAATGAGTTGTGAAACTAAAATGAAAAGCAAAATTAATTGTTCAATTTTGTCTTCACACCAAAAATATATTTTCTGTCAAATTATTGGTGCCATGAAATCTGCCTGAATTTGGGTGATAAGCAATAAATGTATTATTTAATTTGTCATCTATGAAAATAAAAATTATAATATTATCAATAAATTAATTATACCCTTTCTAAAGAAAATGTATTTATTTTTATAATTTTATTTAATTAACATTAATTGCTGTAAACTTTGAAAAGGATATGACTTAACTTATTCTAAAGTTAATTTTACATTAAAAATAACAACCCATTATTATTGCAGTCTTATCCCCCCCCCTCCCCTTAAATTTACTTTTTGTATCATTTTTCTATAATATGGTTTAATTCTGAAATACTTTTTCCCCCCAAAAAAACTTATTTGTATTCATTCTATGCAATTTCATTCTTGACCTCAAATATGTTACATCTAATTTCTGTATTCTCAATCTTATTGCAGGGAAACCCCGGACAACCTGGAAGTCATGGATCTCCTGGTGAACCAGGACCACCTGGACCTCCTGGACATTTAGGAGTAAGAATATATATATATAAAAGATTTACCTCTGAAATACTCAAAAATTATATTCATATATTAATATTATATTTTTGCAGTATGGCAATTGGTTCAATCAGTTGGCTCTCCAAGGTTTTAGTGGAGATAAAGGTCCTGCTCCTGATGCATTTCATTTTATGCAAGCTCAAGTAGTAAGTGGAATTTTTGAAATGTACATGTATTAATTATAATAACATTGTATGTGATTAAAACTTTAAATGTTTTTATTATGTATGTAATGTCTTTTAAGTCCTTAATCTTCTTATATTATTACATCTGCTTTTTTTTCTGCATTTTTCTTATTCCAAATGTTATATAAGTGTAAACCAGATGTAGTTAAGTAGTCTGTGCAATTAACACTTTCCAATATTTATCTTGATTAAATGGAAAAGACAGGGGAACCATACTATTGTTATTTTGTATCTAAGTTCCGATGAACTTTGATGATGTTTTTTTATTACAATAGATTTTTTATTTTAGTTTCATTTGTAATTAAAATAATGTTATGAATGTGATTTTTATATATTTATCAGTAATAAATTTTTACTCTCAAGCATTGACTTATTTTTGTTAATGAAATCATGATATATTTCATTTAAAATAACACAAAACTAAACTAGATAACTGTGTTTTTTTTTTTTTTTTTAGTTAAATGTTCTAAAGTTATGGTAAATTGGATTAATTTCTCAAAAGTTTCAAATTAGGATCTATTTTTTTATTGTTTATTGTGAGGTAGAATTTTGTTTTATTTGAATTTTATTACAATATAAATTACTTTAATATTGTAATTGTCAGCTGAAAAAGTTAAAAGTATATGCTTTTTAAAAAAAAAGTTTTTTTTATATTGCAATTTCCTTCAAGAAAAAACGAATATAAAAGAAGTAGATCTTATTATTTTTAAATGAAAATTGAAATAAATCCAAGTGTTCTTAGTAAATAAATATACTTAAAATCTTATATTAAGTTATGAGAGCTGTGTTACAAAAATTTTAGTAGTTTACATTGTTAACTAAGAGAATGCCATCAATATGTTGAGCATGTTATAATCAAATATATTAATATCTTATAACAGACTATTATTTATGCATGAACTTTATTGTATTTTTAAAAAAATCATTAGTTTTTCACCATTTCTAACATTTGTGTGTGTATTTAGGGACCTGTAGGACAACGTGGAGCTACTGGTCCACCTGGACCTCCTGTAAGTTCTTATATTTAGTTAGAAAAAAAAAGTGTTATAGAATTTATATGATTTCTGAACTGTGAATTCAGTATTATATTTTTCTTAAAATATTTATTTCTGAATTTATAAATAAAAGCTGTATTTTAGATAAGTTAATTATTATTTTAATTTCTTAAAAATATTTAGTTTTAAATTATTTGACTCATTTTAAAATATTTTAGGGTCCTCAAGGATTTCAAGGCATACGAGGAGAAACAGGAGAATCAGGACCTGCAGTAAATTTTGTTTTTTTCTTATTCATTTGTTCCATGTTATTAATCAAAATTTTGATAAAAACAATTTTTGCTTCCTGTGGATTAACCACAATAATTTACAATGTGAAGGCAGATTGATAAGTTTTTATTCTTCAACATAATGCCAATTTAACAGTATTTTTTGTTTACTTTCTATAATGATACATGATAACAAGATTTTTTTTGACTTATTGAAAGTATCAACTCAATTAATAGTATTTTTGTGATTTTTTAAAATTCATTGGTCACTTTTAATATTTCTTAAATTTATTTGTATAAAATATTATTCTAAAGTAAATTTGCAGTTTTTTGTTAGTGAAAATATATAATCCTACAAATTGGTTTTTTCAAAAGAATTGTAATATTTTCAAATTTTAAGATTCTTGGATGTTGCACTTTTTCTGTTCACTCTTAATCAATAATGTATGGCTATTCAACAATAAATTCGATTTTGTAATACATTTTCTGTATAGATTATTTTATTTGGTAGATTTTTTTTGTGTTAAAAGTTGACAAGATGCATACTTAATGTGGAAAAATTAAATATTCATTTACGCATTGAATTCATATGTAATCCAAAAGTATTCACTTATCTTGAATTTTCCTGTTATTTTAGTAATAAGTTTTTGTCCCACAATAATAATAAACCTGGTAGTAAGTGTTAAGTCTTATATTAAAACCTTAAATTCACCTTCATCTTGCAATTTATTTGTGAAATTGTACATATTTAACTTTGACAACACATAACTAGTAATGTCTCTTTTCAATTTCCTGAATATTTTTCAATGTCAGTTATTAAATCTGACTATTATCTTAATTATCTCTTAAGGTATTAAATAACTTCAAAATTAATGCAATGATTGAAATTGGAAATAAATATAAGAAATTGTTAAAAAGAATTATAAACTGACTTTAGGCCTTTTACTAATTACTAGCCTAATTACTGTATTTATTTTTTTTTTTTTTTTTTTTTTTTTTTGTATAAATAAATTTTGTAAAATTGACAATTTATATCTGATATTTTTATAACAGTATATAAATTTGAATTGGAGCAAATACAAATATTAAATACTAATTACTTAATTATGTAATAAATTTTCAAAATTATTATTGCATATTTTAAGTATATTGATAACTTAAAACATCAGGTGTAAATTAGTAATTTTATAATAACAATAAATAACTTTGGTTATTATTATTGTACTTCATTCCTTTTTTCATTTTAAAAGGAATAACTCTTTCAACAATTTGGAAAATTCACTGGTAAAGGGAAAATTGAGATACAATCCATCATTGATTCAATGAAACTTATAAGATGAAAGATAAGGCTGTAAAAATTGGAATATAACTTAAACTGTTCATATTAAAAACTTAAATTTGTAGGGATATACTAATGAAAACTTTATAGAGTTTTAGTTATGATTAGTGTAATTTAAATATCTTTTTTATAATATGCAATGAAATTTGGAAATGTTTATTTAAACAAAATATCCACTATTATGTAATTAATGAAAAAAAAAATCATTTATGACAAACTTTATGATTCTTAAAATTTATTTGTAATTTTCTAAAATTGCTTTTATGCAGTTTTTATATCTACTATTTCTTTTTTCTTTTGGGACATATTTCAAATAAAAAAATGTATTTAATTTGAATATTTCAGGGTCCACCTGGTACTCCTGGAACTCGAGGTTTGCCTGGGCTTCCTGGAAAAGATGTAAGATTTTCTTTTCATAATTTTTGTTTAGATGCTTCCTTTTCACATTTATTGCATTCTGAGATTTTAAAAAGTAAAATGGTGTCTCTGGCATACATATCACACTTCCTCGAATTACAAATTGGTTTTCTTGATAAATGCTCGTTGCCTTCTACTGCAATACTGGATCTGGGTTGGATAGTGAAATTACAGTGTTTAGTGAATTATTTGAGGTACACACTTTCTCAATTACGTAATTGAACAGAAATAATCATATACGATAGTGGTAATTTTATGTAAATTCGTTTTTATGATATAAATTTAAATAATTAACTATTAAATCATTGGGATTTGTTTTAAAGATTACTTAATAAACTTTTTTTCATTTTATTACACTTGTTTTTAAATTTTCTCAATTATGTTAATTATAGATCAGATTGTCTACAATGATGTAAAATGAAAATGTTTAGATCTTAAATAATTTTTTAGGACTTTTTGCTATTTGTTTCATCTAAAAATTTTTTTTATCTATAATTATAAACTCTTCTACTTTTTTTTTTTACAAGGACAATATTGAAGGTTTTCCCCCTTTATTTCTGTAGTTGTTTCAGTTCTGAAGTATTTCTCAATTCAGTTGTTATATATTAACAGCAGTTCAAAAAATGTTCGCTATGCTTTATATTCACCTTGCATGTATTTACTATTATAAAGTTGTTTAATAATTTAATGTCATAGGATTATTGGTGAAAAGAAACAAAATATTGGAAATCTTATTACTCTTAAAATCTATGAACAAAATTCAACATTTGAATTGATTCATTAAACAATCCTGACCGATGAATTAGCAAAATTCTACTTTTACTCTCAAATATCAATTGTGTGATTATTTTTTTCAGTGAACACTTCTACAGTGATATAAGATTTAGCATGAGAGATATACTTTAAATAAAGTTATATGTCTTTTGAATTAATTTTTCTTTACTCAATGGCATGAATAAATTCAAATTAGATTTTGTTGTGTTTAAGACTAAAGAATTTATTATTTCTTCTAAACTATATGCTCAAATATATATGTTTGAATATTAAATGAACATTGTATGAATTAATTTTGTAGTTTTTCATTACTTTTGGTATATCAGATATTTATTTACAATTCGCTGTATTTTTCAAGAATTATGTTGTTTTAATACAATATATTTGGTTTTAGCTTATTACAGTACTAAGATATGAAAACAAAATTCATTGTAATGAAAATTTAATTTAATTATATAGAATTTTATTAATTAAATTCCTTTTTTTACAGGGAGAACCAGGAGAGGATGGAAGATCTGGACCTCCAGGTCCACCTGGCCCCCAAGTATGAAAGATATTTCTAATAAAAGAAGTAGTTTAGTATAGATTTAATTTTTAATAGACTCAAACAAAATTTGAATGCATTCAATCTTAAAAATTACTTTATAAAGTACTCCATAAAAAGATGTGAAAAATCTGTTTTCAGAATAAAGGGTTATGAACTTTTATAAATGAGTATAAATTTTCCAATTCATTGCATTGGGTGTGTGAAATCAACTGAGTTTACAAATTATGCCAAAGTGTGTTAAAATTAAAGTTTTGTCTATGAAACATTTCATTAGCACAAGAAAGAAATATCAAAAATATGCATTTCTGAAATGATTCATTATAATGTATATTACCTATGGGAAAAGTATCTTATCTAAATTTGACAATTAAGTTTTGTGACAGTATCTTAAGTTTTGTGGACAAAAAATCATACATAGAAGGTTAACGTTCTTACATAATTTTTTATAAAACTTTTTGATTATTCAACAATTATTTCTCAAGCGTGGTATTTTGAAAGCCTTTTAAATGTATTGGACACTGATCAAGATTTGTTAACTAACATGTAAAAGTGTCATCAAAGAAAAGCCAAAACATATAAAAATGAATTCTAAGAAAATTCTTGCATATTTTTTTTTATTTTTGCTTGCACATATTTTTGTGTAATTACTTTGTACGTTTGATTAAAATTTATTAAAACTAAAAATGAGTTATCAATTAACCATAGGTTTCAATTTTACTGAAACCTAATTTGTAAAATGCAAGCATAGGCTATTATAAATTCATTGGTTCCATTATAAATATCAGTCAAAAGCAACTGATATCTAAACAGCTTATGAAGACAAAAATGCTTTGACTAGATGCCTTGTTTCAAAACTTGCGACAATCAGAAGCAAAATACCTACAAAATGCATTGAAACTGCTTCCTCGCACCTTTAAAAGAAATTCTTTTTTTTACCAAACTGAAATTTAAAATATAGAAAAACTTAAATGTCATGTTTTACTCTGGATTCCTCTGCTAGTTTCAGGTTTAATATATAAATATTTTTTGTAAAATGTGCTTATTTATGTGGGGGACTTCTTTTCAACTTATTTTTAATGCAAAAAAAATCAGACATTAAGGAACAATTATTTTTCTACTTATGTTAATAACTGTTTTGTTTATTTTAATTCATATACATTTAAATACTTTTAAGAAAAACATCAATAGTTGTAATTTTGGGAGAAAGGGTATATATTCTTTCTTCTATTTCTGTTTCTTAATTGTCAGAATATTTAAACTTTCCATCTTTAATAGCATAATATGAAATGGATATTTTCATTATTTCTAGACTAACTAACAACTATAAATTAATATTGAAAAGTATTTATTGACATTGTTTATTCGCTCTGCATATATGAGGAAACAATTTTGAGGCTATGTAAATTCTGAAGCTGTCATTTTTTTAACTTATCTCTAGACCACTGCATTTTGAACTATTGATATGTAAGACCTTAATATTTTTTGATTTATTTTCTATAACAATGAATTAAAAATTGTTTTGTCATTTGGACTGACTTTCTGAATTGTTGCTTTGAAAATTGTGTAATTAGAATAAAGAATGTACATATGAATTCCATGACCTAATATATATATAATAATATTTTTATATAAAAATATTAATATAATAAAATTATAATAAACTTTTCTCATAATAAAATTTTTCTGTTATTTTTTTTAAAAAATAGTGTTCATAATGTAAAAAGAGGTATTTAATTTTCAATTATGTATTTCCTACTCATGATTTGTAAAAGCTTTACTCTTTTAATGAATTTTATTTTATTTAAAATTAGCAAAATTTACTTAAAATATATTATGTGATTAGGAATAGTATAATCATTTTTTTTTTTTTTTGTTTAAATGTATGAAATTTAAAACTTATTTTAACATGATGCATACAAATTATTTAAATAATTTTTTTATATTCTTGGTAATACTTATCTATTAATTCTATATATTCAAAATATTTTTGTGATATATTTTTGTTACAATTTAGATAGATATTGATGGCTTATTAGGGTTGCTGTATTTTAAGCCAATCTTAATAATTTTTGCTAGACAAATATAACTGATTTTAATATTATATGTAGATTTTTGTTACTGGAATTATACATTTTAATTTATTTATTTTGTACGTTTGCTTCTAATATATTTACAGAAGAACTTTTATTGATTTTTGAAATAATCTAATATTCTAACAGCTTTTATTTATCAAAATCCAGAATTCTGAAATTTTCAATTGGTTTTTTAACAAGTAAATTCTTTTTTTTTTTTTTTTTTTTTTTTCAAAAAAATTTTTAAAAATTTGGTGATAAAAAAAAAATAAACTAAGAATAATTTATAAATCACTAAATATCTTTGAGAGTCTGTCATTATGTTTGTCTAAATGAACATTGAACAGACATAATGATAACACTGTATATTGTAAAGAAAATACTGACATTGTGTTTACTCTGAAATGGCTCTTATAGTAAATATAATAGGCAGTATTTTTTATACAATTTGAAATGCTTAGTAAATTAACACCCATTTATAATTGCCATTATCAAATGTGATTATATTTGTGTAAACAACATTTGAACCTGAAATGCCTCTTTATGTTTTGAATGTATTTATTCAGCAATTTAATTTCCTTGATTGTTGTATAGAAAGGTTGCATTTACATAAGGAAATTTCTATCATAAAAATGTCTTGTGAATATTACTTTTTATCTTTTATTTTTTCTAATTGAGCAAAGGTTCACAAACATACAACATCATTTATCAAATCATTAAACAATAATATATTCTTATCTATTTCAGGGTTCAAGAGGAGCACCTGGTTTGCCTGGATTACCTGGGGCTAAAGGACATCGTGTATGTAAATGTATTTGTAGTAATGTAATTAGGTTATAGGTATATAATTATTAATAATAACTATTTTGAAATTTATAGGGCTTTCCTGGCTTAGATGGTGCTAAAGGTGAACAAGGAACTGCTGGGGAAAAAGTATGTATTATTGAGATCCATTTCATACTGTTCTGTCTTAGAATATTTCCCCAAATATTAAAAAAAATTAATAATATTTTTCTGCTTTAAATTATCATATTTTTCATTCCAGAAACCTTTGTTTTTGATTTGGCATATTGAATTCCATCTAGAGTAATCCACTTTGTTAAATGTTCTCCATTACTGAAAAATTAAAATAGATAAAGAGAAAGAGAATGTAAATTTTGAATTAGAATTGAAAAAATATAAATGAAGCATGAATTGGATAAATTTATAATTATTTGAAAATAAAATCATTAGCAGGTCTTTTAAATTGTTGAGGCTTTTTATCACTTTTAATATAACTTTAGAAAAAATTGGGGAATCAATAAACTGTTATGGTGCTTTAAGTATATTCTGAACTCCTTATGTTGCCCTACTGTATTTTGTATAATTTTTAAGCTCATTTTCTGTTTATATACTGCTATTTTTAAAATTTACAAGTAGTTTGAATTATTATTGTTTTGTTCTGTCAACTAATTCTAGCACTGCAGAAATATTGAGGAAAGAAAGGGCAAACAACAGAGTGAGCCCATCTAAGTCCTCTTTTTTTTAAAGAAATTAAGTACCAAAATCTGAAGTAACATGACTATGTATTGAACTTAAGACAAATAAACAGGCATTATAGCTGACTTTAATTCTTCATAAAGTGACTTAAATACAACCAGATACTGATTTTTTATTTTTATTTTTTATTTATTTATTTATTTTGCTTTCACATTTCATTGACTTATTAAATTTTGTAAAAAAATAACTTATTAAATATTTTGCATTCATATACATATCCTAAAATTTAATTATTTGTGTTCCTAATTTTAAACAAATAAATAATTAAAAAATTATCTTTCATGATTCAACAAGCATATATAACAGAACTAATTAATTCTTTCTTAAGATGCAAATAATATTTTGAATGCTACTTTTAATAATAACTATTCTTACTTTGCATTTATTATGTTTCTTTTTATAAACATTTTGTTAGTTACCATTTAAAGTAAAATGAAAAAAAAAAATCTTTCATTTAGTAATTTACTAGTTGTGGGGCTTATTACCATGAAGTTTTCTTATAATTAGTGAAAATAACTTTAAATTTTTTTTAATTGTGCAATACTTTTTTAATAAAGCAATTTCTTCACTTGATATTTAAGGGCTGCCTCATAATCATTTCCATAGACCACTGATTTCTCTGTAGTATTGACTAAATCCCAAATTTGATTGCTTTGGTCTATTATCTTCATTTTATTTACATCAGTGGTAAATTAAGTAATATTTTTAATTATATAATCAGTTACAAAATATTTTTATGCATAAACTTTGTTTTTAATATAGCTCATTTGTGTAAGTTTTACTGCTTTCATTTCAGAACTTTTTCAAAAAATTAAAATGGTAAAGAAAAAGGAATAATGTTTTTTTCATACATTTACTTTATAAATTATCAATTTACATGCAAGTAACTATAAAAAAAATGTGTAATATATATATATATATATATATATATATACCTTATCATTTCATAATTATGTGAGGATTAGTTTGTCTTTTTATTAGAATTAATTAAAACCCTGTTTTTTATGTGAAAAAGAAATTTCGATTTAAAAAAGATAATGCTAAAAATGTTGCAAAAATATGGTCTCTGAGTAACATTTAAAATTTAAAATATTTTCTTCTACATAAGTTTTTAATTTCAGGGAGTAGCTGGTACAACTGGAAAGATGGGCATTCCTGGACTTATGGTATGTTTAATTTAATTTGTGTACATTCTGGGTTGAAGTTTTTCTTAAATTAATATTGCCTCATTTATTGACTAAATTATTTACCTAAGTTTAATAAAATAGTCAAATTCAACTATTCTAAATCTGTAGTTGTCATTTATAAGTTAAAGTGCATTAAGTCATTTTGTAAGCCATGTAGTTAATATTATTTTTTTATCGCAATATAATTGAAACGGTTTGAAATTTGGAAATAAATGTTCTGCATAAGGATTTTGTATTAAAAAGGTGAACTTAAGTTATCTATTTAAGCATAATTACATATTATCGCTTTGAGTGATTGATTTTGGGAATCCTTCGAGGTGTAACTTATTATTGTTTAAAATTACAATAATATTTTACTGAATACTTAAAACAGTTTGGTCAAAAAATTTTAAGTTATTTTTTTATGTTTATTATTAATTTCATAGTTATTTTTTTTAAAAAAAAAAGAGTAGGAAATTTGTAATGCAATGATATATGAGTAAAGAGAGTATTAATTATTCTTTCTTATTGAATTAGTTTATCATTTATTGAAACCAAAGAATTTGTTTGGAGACCCCTTAAAATATATGCTTTTATAATTTTGAATTAATATGAAATGGGACATTTTATTCTATTTTAATTCTGACAAATAAAGATATTCTTAAAAAAAACTGAACCATGAATTCTAAAATAAGAAACTTCTATGTATATATATATAGAGAGAGAGAGAGAAAGAAAAAATTATAGATTTAGAAGAGAATGAGAATGGGAGATAAACTAATTACAATAATAGTTTATACAGGATTATAAAGAATTTTTAACTTAAGCTAAAAAAGGCATATCTTAAATATTACATAGTTAAAAAAAACAGTGTATTTGTCTATCATATAGATTGATATGTTTTTAAAGAAGTAATGAATTTGTTTTGATACATAATAAACCATATTATATGTACACTCCTTTTAGTTTTCAAAAATAATTATTAATTATTGAATTTTTCAGAATTAAGTATTAAAGATTATTAACTATTACTTTGCAGGGTCCTCCTGGCCCTAGAGGAGAGAGAGGAAGAGAAGGCCCTCCTGGGCCTCCAGTAAGTATTTTTAATTGCTGAGTATATTTAGATACAGTTTTAATGATATCTCACAATTTCTTCTTCATTGAACTGTGTGTGCTGAAATTTACATACTTTACTATGTCAAAAGGTTCAAAGATCAGTTGCTATTTTAGTTATAACAATTCTTATCACTATATTTTTTTTAAAGAAATTTAAATTAAGCTAAAGAAAAATATTGGCTGACGAGCTGAACTGCTAAAGGAAAAAAGCTGAAAACTGGCCAAAGGCAGACTTTAATGGAAACTGATGTCAAAAGTAGGAATCAACATTGAAACTTCATTGTAATGTAAAATTTCCTTTTATGCAGCTGCAGAAGTTGAACTTCAATTCAATTCATGTTCTTTACTTCTTCATTATTACTTGTTCATATTTATGGTGGCAAGAAGAAATGGATTGTAAGATGCCACAAAGTTTTAAAAAGGAAATGTTTATTTTGATAAATTAAATTATATGCAATAACAGTATGTGTTATAATTCCTGATATTATTTTATTATGTTAGTATCAGATATAGTTAGTTTTAGACATAGTTGAAGTTATAAACTATTTTTCATAATAGTTATTCCTGGTTATATAGTTCCCTTTAATCAATAAACTGCCTCGAGTTTAAGTATTGTGTATGTGTATAGAGCAGGAGTAAATTATTTATAAATATTAACGATTTTTTTTTTTTTCTTTTACATGATTGAATAATTGAATTTTTCTTTTGCAGAGTTGAATTTTTATTAATCCATTCATTATCCTTGAACTTATTTTATATTTGAGAGATTCACAATAAATTTTACAGATAGAATCTTCCAAATACAAATTTCTAAGCTTAAAATATGTATGGTTTAAAAAGCAGAATTCTATTTAATAATAACTATGTTCAGAATTTGGTAATTTTTTTGGCGAGGCGCACTGAAAAAAAATTATACATTTCATAGCTTCTTGTTGAAAATTTGATACCATAGAATAATTGAAAATGTCTCATTGGGATTGTAAATAGTCTATTGGTAGAATCAATTAACCAAAATAAAATACCAAAACAAAAGCTTGTATGTCCAAATCATACAATTTTAAAAATCCTCTTTGAGAAAACCTTTGAATATATATTGTTTTAATATATTTAATCTCATGTAGAAATTATTTGTTGAAAAATAACTGTCATCTTGAAGATGATATATTAATTTAACCCATATAATATGATTCATTTGCTTAAGGTAATATTTATCATTAAATTTTGTGAAAAAAAATCTATGATTAAATTATTGATGTATTTTATTCTGAATATTAGGTAGATTAATACATAAAATAATTAAAGGACTCTAAAATACTTAAAATTTAAAGTCATGTGTTATTAGTTTTAGATATTTAACTATGTTCTTTCTTTAATAAGCCTTTTCTTCCCATTGTAATTTCTCATGAATATTCAACCGACAACATTATTTCGTTCAGTAATAGATTGAAATTCTAATATATTGTATATCTAAGTTACTAATTCATTCATACTGATTAGGGATTAAATAACTGGAAGAAAATTTTAACATGTTTTTAATGTAATTTTTAAATGCATTTTTATATTGTTACTAAGTAAGAGTTAAAACTGAATTTTCTAAAAATCTTATGATCTTAGGAGATGATGTAATCATAGAAAATAAACAATTAATATTATTATTTTTAAATCTTAGCTCTGTTTTAAAAAATTCCAATTCATTGCTTAGTATTTTTGTACACCAAGTCTTTTCATTCATGCAGAACAATAAGAAGTTATTTTGGTTTTTTACTACTTTCATAACTTTTTTTTTGTCCTGGATTAATCATGTTAATAGAAATACCAATGATTACCATGCAAAATCCTTTGTTCTGTATTATGGGGATCCTTGGAGCATTTAATTCTTTCCCCTTATTGTAATCAATCTCTAGCAGAAAGAAAGGAATAAGTTAGTATTTTGTCTTAGCTTAGAATTATCTCAATCTAAGCAACACCATTTTATACTAATAAGTCAAATTAGCTCTTAGTAAATTTGAGCTGTATTATTTTTCAATTAAATCCTTTTTAAGTATTGTTCTATTAATTAACCATTTCTTAAGTTTCAACCATTTCATGAAAAAAGTTTTTTCACTATCCGTAGAACTACAGACAGGCTAAAATACTAAATTACAAACTAGTTCTATTTATTCAAAGTTCTGAAACCATTAAATATATTTATATGTTTTGTTTAAAATTTATATAAAATGCATGAATCAATCTGTTTTTAAGCAATTGAAGAAATATTTGTTTTTATTTGTGTAAGTTTTTAATTAATTATTATATTGTTATAAGTAATTTTCTTCCATCTTTTTATGTAAATCTTTTATTAAGTTATATACAATAACTTAATAAAACAATTTGTGAAACATTTCAAATTAAAAGTTTTCAGTTTCATAATTTCTTGACTTATTTTATACTTTGGGCAATAAAGTTAATTTTTGCATGACTTTCTTTATGATTTGTGCTTCATTTATTGTTTATTTTATATACTTCATTATGTGTGTAGTTTCCCTTGAGATTATATAAAACCTTTTCCATGTATATTCTATTCACGGGGATTTGTGCTCAGTGAAGATAGCATTAATATTTTTATTAATTTATATTTTAGGGTCTTAGAGGAGTAGATGGACTACCAGGACAGCCAGGACCAACTGTAAGTTATTTTTATCATAATGATTTCTATCTTCCTTTAAATAAATTTTACTTGTTCTAAAACCTTGTATGATCTATTTTTATTTTAATACAATATAGCTTTTTTTGTGCATAAAACCTAAAAGTTAAGTTAATGCTTATGCCTTTGTTCTGATTTCTCTTAAAATTTCAATATTTAATTTTATGAAATTAAGAAATATATATGTAATAAATTTTTTGATACTTAAAGTACAAAAATATACTGGATATATTAGACAAATAACCAAGTATTTTGTATTTAAAAAAATAAACTATATTTTATATGTTTAGTTGGTATTTTTTTGTACAGTCAAGCCACAATTTTTTTTACTTGTTGTATTAATGAAATGCAATAAAAAGTATGGAATAAATTATAAATTTTCAAAGTCTTGATCAAATGTTGTGAAATCTCAAATGCTTTTTCAAAGTCTTGAATGTCAGTCTCATTATCTGATTTTACCCACTCATACAGAATACATGTTGCTAAGCTGAAAACAAATAGAATTTTTATTATTCTGTATTCATAATCAAGAATTATGATGCACTTGTTAAAAATTCCATAAAATCTTTTAACATTAAGTTTATACCCATATTTCTATGTTGATTCTTAACAACAAATAATTTCATTATTTTTTTGTTTATTTATCAAAGGAATCTCAGGGATATTGAGTTTTTATATAATTTAACAACTTTAATGCTTTTTAAATGTAATTATGCTCATAATTAAAGCCTGTAAGAAGCTGTTGTTTAGTAGAAAGATGTTTGGGTTAAGATGGCTTAGAAGTCAAATTCTTTATTGTTCTGCAATAATCATCAGTGCTAATCAGCAAGTAGTAACATGGTTAGAATTTTGGAAACCTTTTAACTAATATAAATAACTCTCAAATGCAATTAATTTTAATTTTTATTTAGGATCTTTATTATTTGCATAACTGATAAATAATTTCACATTTTCTCATTTTTCCTTGAACAAAATTGTTGATTTTAATCGGTTGATTTCAGAAACAATCCAGTGAGTATTTGCATTTTATTATCCAATATCAGGGTCAAATTGAATATTCCTATTCATATCTAGTTTAATTGCCTTGCTGTGCATTTATTACTATTCAACTTCACTATATGTACTGATGTTCAAAATAGTTGTCCATCTTGCTCTGTAGTTGATCCAATTTTGCCTGGTTTCGTTACCTTTGAAAATCTGTAAATTGAATTCGTACTTATACTCATATGTACTTTTATTTGTATTTATATCTTATGTAACATAATTTGAGTACTTTTTGCAACTCATTGAATTTTGACATTAAGTTTAACTTGCTATTACCTGTTTTGTATGTTGCTTCAGATGTTATTTAACAGTACGTGAAGGCCTCTTTTCAGCATAATATTTTTTACTTTCAATTCTTTAGAAAAAATTATGGTTGATAAAATTGAAACTCAAAAATTATTTAAAAGTTTTTTTTTAAAGATTACTCTTTTCTAGATTTGTTACTAAACTGCCTTTTGCTAAGTAACATAAAAATTTCATTATCAATATTTTATATGGTGTATAAAATTTATATATTTGTGATTTGAATCAATATGTTGTTGTATGCTTATAGTTATTAACATTTTCTAAAAAAATTTTCAGGGACCTATTGGAAGATCGGGATCTCCTGGATTTCCTGGTGCACCTGGACCAAAAGTACTTGAATTTCATATATATAATCATGACCTGTATCATATATTGTCTTGAATTATAATTTATCAATTTTTTTGTAACTTTCTGTTTTTTTTTTTTTTTTTTTTTTTTTGAGCTTTCATATATATCTATAAATTAATTGTACTTCAGAATTAATTAGCAAAAATTGTTCTTAACTTACAATGAATAAATTTCTATGTGTTCAACACTGTTGTGTTTTTAATACTTTTATAATGTAGGACATAAATGTGCATTTGTGAACTTATCTCTTGCATTGAATTGAAATAGCCCCTCTCGGATACAATTGAATTATTTATCTTCATTTTTACCCACATCTATTTTTAAATGGTATGATGACTGGAGGCTGAACAGTCTACAATTTGTGGATTTAATTTTTAAGAAAAAATAAATATTTGCACATGAAATTTTGTTTCATGGAGTTTTAATTTATAATTTTAAAGGAATTATGTAAAATTCATATAATTTTACAGATTTCACTTGAGCCTGAACACAGTAAAATTTGAATAAATTATCTTCATGTTTCAAACTTATCAATAATGGATGGAATTTTTTTAAAATCTAAATGATCTAACTGGAACAAAACTAACAATCTCTTTCAACATTTAATTTTATAAAGCATAATTTAAGTTAATAATATTTAGAACATGGTTCTGTTTGTAATTTAAAATATAATGAATGCTATTTGTCAATTCAAAAAATTTTCATACTCAAGACTGGTCTCAATCATTACTTATTGAGTAAATTATAGGAGATATACTAAAAAAATTATAACAACTATACTATTTTTAATGTAACTAATATTCTGAAGTTGTATTATGTGATATTGAATAATGTTATGCCACATTTTAAAACGGTACCTTTACTTTGATTTCAGAGAGTTTGTATATTTGAAATGATAGATAATTTTATAACAGAAAAATGTTAACGAATTTGTTGACATTACAGTTTCAAGTGAAATTATCCTTTTGGATTCTCAAGTTTTTATAAGTATTTACATGTATACCTTTAAAGTTGCTTCTTGAAAAATATTTATGATCCAACCATGCCTTGTATGTACACACTGTTCTCATGTATACATGTATACTTTTAAAAAATTAATCAATATTCAGGGAATTATCTTGCAAAGAAATTCTCTTTACATGATCTCATGTTAATATTATGCTATAGCTACCTTTCTTCTTAATCTACCATACTAATTAACAAAAAAGTTACTCTATTAAGTATATTTTGAATTTTGTCCTTTATCTATTTACTTTTAAAAATATTGTGAATGAATTTCACTTTTATTTAATTAATGAGTTTACTAATTTTTCTTAAATCTTTTCTTTGATATTTCATTTTCCTTAATAAAGGCTGCTTGCTGACAAAAGTTATGTTATTAATGTGTTCTTCTGGACAAACTGAATTTTTTAGTCAATTGGCTACTTTTTCATTCTTATAGATTTCACATTTGATTCTGTTGTGTAAATTTATTTCTTAAACTTCATTAATGTTTGACTACTATGTGATGATCACACTCAACACTTTGTAATAGTATTGCTATTGGATTTTCAATTGTGTATTATAGAAATATTTATGTAAATGTATCACTTTTGAAATTATAAATTTTTATTTAATTCTTATGCAAAACATTTACTTGTTAAATCTTTCATTTAGGGAGAAGCTGGTGCTGTTGGACCAAAAGGTAATCAGGGTGAACAAGGAATTAGGGGAGAAGGTGGCACTCCTGGTATTCCTGGTGAAAGAGGACAACCAGTAAGTAGTAACGCCTATCTAAGTAAATTTAGTAAAATAATTGTTTCTTTTTGGTATTTTTTATTACAACTCAGCAAGTTTAGTAGGCATTAATTTCATTACTCAATGTAATTAATGAAACTAAAATTTGTGTTTTAATTATCATAGCATTCTGTACATTTTTTGAATTGGCATATTGATTGAAATTATCATTCATATGGATTGAAATAATCAAGTTTTAAATGAAAAAATGCATTATATTAAAAAAATTTGCTTCAAAAGTAATGATGAATTAAAAAATCTCTAATTAATTAAAATATGAACATACTTGAATTTTCTTTTGGTGTTTCAGTATAACTATACATAAACAATTGCTAGAAGCTTTTACCATGAGATTTTTAACATCAAAAATGGCAAAGTTATTGAAAGTTATTTAGTTTTCATCATAATAAAAATACTCTAAATTTTATTTTTTTAAGTTATATGCTATGAATGTAAAATGATTAGACTTTAATCTTGCCCATAATTTCAAAATTAAGAAAAAGACAAAAGGTTTACTATCATGTTATAAGAATAAATAACCCCCAAATGGGAAAATAGTAGAAATTTATCCTCAAAAGCAAAAGAATATGTTAAAAACTTGCAGTTTCATCTAAAAATGCAGTACAAATAGTAAATGCTCAATAGCAACAATTTGCATTTTCACAAACCAATTCTAATGATTAAAGCTGTTCTATATTATTTTCCTTTCTGCAATTCTTATGACATTTTGGAAATATTTTCTGTATTTAGCAATGATTTATTAAAAATTAAGTGAAATAATCATATTTATCTAAAAATTACAACAAGACTGGCATGTGTTAGTGTCTGCTGTCCTAAATTTAAAACAGTTGTCACATTTTCTTACAATTGTGTTTTTAATAGAATTGTTTTATATTTAAGTCAGTGTTTTAAAACGAACTTAGTTGTAGTTGAACTCCTCACTTCAATTATTTACATAACATGTTCCATAATTTTCATTATAGTAAATTAATTTAAAACAAATCTTTTAAAAAATGTTATAAATGCCAATGCTTACTTTTTCATTTCTAGTATAAAATAACTCTAGTTTTTGATGAGCAAAAATTTATTATTTTATTACTTTGTTTTAAAAAATCAAACTAAACTAGATTTGACACCTATTTGTATTGTTATAAGTATCTACATTTTATTTCATCACAGCTAAAAATTGGTGTGATGTTTCATTTCAGTTATATTATTAAAATAGTTTGCATAAGATATTTAATTAGTAACAGAACAGTTGGGATTTTTGTTATTCTGGGTGTTTAAAAAGTTATACTCAAATTAAATTCATAGAATGGGCTTCTAATTTTTCGTTAAATGTAATTATTATTTAAATCTGCTGGAGAAAGTTATTAATTTTTTGTTGTATTCATTATTTTAGGGACCTCCTGGAAAGGATGGCTTACATGGTGAGAGAGGAAGTCCTGTAAGTGAAAATAGTACACCAATTATTACAGTTGTAATATGTAATATCATTGGTTCACTTCTCTTGAATGATTTCTGTTACATACTTCATAGTTTTCTTTAGTATTAGTACAAGAAAATTTAATACTTTTTTTATTTAGGGAGACCGAGGGGCCAGTGGTGTACCTGGATTTCCTGGTGCTCGTGGCCCACCTGGACTTGTAGGCAGTCAAGGAGTACCTGGACCGAAAGGCTCACAAGTACAGATTTCCTTTATGTATTCTTTAAAATACTTCATGTATTTGATTTAATCATCAATAATTTCTAATAAGAACTGATAATATGTTGAATAAGAATGTAGCAGTATGTGTTTTGAAATTTTCTAGTTCACTAGTGGAAGCAAAATTTGCTTTTAATTCTTTGCAGTTATTAATCTTTTTATTAATTAAAACCAAAATCAAAATATGGTAGAGTAAAAAAAAATTTAATCTTTAATTGATATAAATTATGATGTATGATTGGCCATTTTTATAAAAGTTTGATGATAGTAATTTTATCATTGAAAAGGAATATTAAATGTATCTCTGAATGATGAAGGAGATGGAACATGCATGTAGTTGAATCAAATTTACTTCAAATCAACTATATTATCTACTGTTAAAAATTCTCAGAAAGGAAATGCTACAATATTTTCTTGACATTTTATTGACCATATATCATGAGATATTTTGTATCGGTCATGTATAATTATAAGTTTTATAATTATTACTTGAGAGTGTAATTATTATTTAAATCTGCTGGAGAAAGATATTAATTTTTTGTTGAATAGTTTGTACCCTAGGTATCAAGATTTATAACATTTTAATTTTGTTGTCATTTAAATAACTATAACATATTAATATATCTCTGTTGTGCATCTTTTCATTTGATAACTTTAAAATTTTATTCAATTAAATGGTGTATTATGAGCCTAAAAGGTGCACTCACAGATAAACTGAAAGAAACAGATAACATTTTGATTAATTTCTATTCATTTTCTAGAATTTTACCTTTAACTTTTGAAGCTCAGTATTTCTCACAAGAAATATATATTCTTAAGCACTTCTAGGTTTCATTATCTATCTGTATTATATGTTACGTAATTATGCAAGATTTTAATTCATTTTATAATTTTTGTACAAATATTTGTGTTTTTATACATGTATTTAATACATAAATTACCTTGTGTATGTTTTATTCCTGTTTTGATTAATAAGATGTTAGTGAGTTTTTGAGAGATTTCCAAGTCTTAGAAAAGAATTTCTACATTAAAAAATTTGATGGTTTTCACGAAATATAATAGTACTAATATCTTAATTACTAATTGTGTATTTCAGGGAGATCGTGGTGAGCCTGGTGTTAGAGGAGAAGGAGGTCGGAAAGGAGACTTGGGACTGGTTGGACCAAGAGGATTGCCTGGACCCCCTGGTGGGGCAGGAAAGCGTGTATGTATATATTACATATGTTATTAGCTTTAAAAAATTGTTTTTAGCATATTGAATCATGTTACTTCAATTAAATTACACTTTTGTGTTGGATTGTATTCTACTATTTGCTAGTTTGTTGTAAATGCATTTTATCATTTATAAAAATTAATTTATTATATGCATGATTTTACCTTAATTTAATAGTATGCATCTTGATGAGGAACTCAAAAGTTAGAGTTTTGACTGTATCAAATGTTTATTGATTTTACATTTATATATCCCTTAGGGTAAAGCTGGCCCTCCTGGTCCTGTTGGATCTCAAGGCCCTCCTGGCGAGCGGGTAATCTATTTAAGATTTTACTTATATATATATATTTCTTTTATATCTTCCATTTTTAACAAGTATTTGTTTTTCCTTTTTTAATTCGTGGAATATATATCCTTAATTCTTTTTTTAGGGTCCATCAGGTTTAAGAGGACTTCCAGGTCCAGAAGGCTCAGCTGGTATGAAAGGTATTCCAGGTGATCGGGGATTGGAAGGCCCACCTGGGCCAAAGGGCTCTCAGGTTTGAGGAATTTAAATAAATCTTGTTTCGTATCCAGATTCTATTACGACTGTAGCTCATATTATAGTTGATTTAAATATAAATTTTTTTAAAATGTTATTTAATTTTAAAAGTATTATGGTGTAGTAATAGACTTAATCAACATATTACAGGGTGAGGTTGGTCGTCAGGGTCCCCCAGGAATGCAAGGTTTGAGGGTATGTTTTGAATTTCTTAACATTCAAAATCATGATTTGATTATGATGATATAGAGCCAAGTTAACTTCAGTTTTTTTATTATTATTATTATTATTTTATTATTATTATTATTATTTTAATAGGGTTCTTCAGGAGCTCCTGGCACATCCGGAAAAGATGGATCACCTGGGGATAGGGTAATACTTATTTTCTAATCTATCTTTTTTTGTTTATTAAAGACCTTTCTTTTCAAAAGATTAATCCTGTCTTAAGAGATCATAAGAGTATGATTTATTATACTTAAGAATTACCAGAGTTTTTCCATTAGTTCTAAAGAGCATTAAAATACCTATGATGGTAATCTCCTAATTTTATTTTTCATACTTTTTCAATACATCGACGTCTTTCTTGCTATTAACCCATTATGTTATTTTCATTTGTAAACTTTTATGTCTTTTACATTTTTAGCATTCAAATTTACTCAAATCATTAGATTTTAATTTATCTTTAAACATGTTTTTTCTCTGTAGGGTCCTCCTGGATTAGATGGAAAACAAGGACCACCTGGATCTCAGGTTCATTAGAATTTATATTCATTTTTATTTCTTTAGAAAGTGATTCATTCGGTTTTTTCGAAGTATAAAATAATTAAATTTAAACTTTCTTAATATCTTATCCTCTCCAGAATATGTATAATTATATAAATCTTTTTGTCTTCAAAATGAGTTATTCTATTTCACAATTGACTATATTTTTTGTTTAAGCTTATTTAACTTCTAATACCAAAAATTATTGCAATATGATTTGCTTTTAAAGTAAAGCGTAATATACTTGAAAAGTTAGATGTAAGAATTTTGGCTCAGCTCTGATTTTAAAATTGCTGTACCTGGTTATTCAGCTAAGTGCAACATGACATTTTATCTTGTATTTCTGTTATATTGCATTTTCGAAAATTAGTAGTTCACTTTTTATAATTCTAAAGGTAAATCGTAAAATATATGTCTTAAAATTATTATTAATAAAGAAAACATAGTAATCTATCAATTCATTTAGTAATTATGCTGTTTGGTTAATTAATTTTTTTATCTTGTAAAATATATTCTATGATTATTTTGAAAAAAATATTTCAGGGTTCTCAAGGATTACCGGGATTATTAGGCTTGCCAGGAATAAAAGGAGATAAGGTACATTTTTAAATTTATATTTTAACTTTTGTTACATGTTTTGGATATGTTTAATAGCGCAAAAATGTTCAATATTGTTGTATTGCTGATAATGCATATTGTGTGTGGAAAGATATATTATATATATACAATATTAAATATATTATTCTCCTAAGATTTTTAAAATTTTCCAAAAATTTCAAATTTCTTGATATTTTGCTTTTTTCTACTCTTCTGATTTATAATTTTATACTTATAATTCTGTAGAACATACCATGTAAGGATTTGTCAAAAAACATACTTCCATGTACTACAAAATGTAGGTACATTCATTCAAAAAGATACACCAAATAATACATATAACACAATGAAACCTCAATTATTTTCACAATAGTACCCAATGGCTCATTGCTACCAGTTTGATGATAATCCTTTGTACATAGAAAACTGAGCAACATCAATTTGGCTTCTTGAGCCTTTGTTTCTTGATTCTAGGGGTAAATTCACTGTTCATCTTATTCATTGCAAATGCTTTGAAGAAACATATTAACTGTTATATATTGTTCCTTCTGCTCTGGTAACAGTAGTGACTGCTGGAGAAGATTAATAATATAAGAATTAATTTTGAGCCATTGAATACTATTTTACTACTGAATATTTATCTGTTTGGTTACATTGCTCAAATCGGTACTATGCTTTTAATTTTAAATAATTTTTATTTAAATCATGCTGAGATTTGTCAAAACGATGCATTACAAAATCAATAATGCTTTGTAAAGGAATTAAGCTGTTAACTCAAAATAAAATAATTTTAAGCAAAAATTATTGACCCTTACAAAATTTGTCTTGCTTTCTTAAAAGTTTAATAGAAAATTCATTGATAACATTTTTCCTTTTATTGACTGATTCTAATTTAATAAATAGAATCATCAAAGAGAGAAATTATTCTCTACTAATTTAAGATCTTCAATGAGAATTATAACGTACGAATTCATTACCATTTTAAGAGTAAAAACTTTTTAAATAAAAAAATTAACTTGAATAAATGTATCAATTTAATGTATTTAAACTAACAAATAATTAAATAACCCATTTTTAAATTTCTTGAAAATTAGTTTGTACAGGATATTTAGATATTGTACTATTGTGCTGATCTTCATATAATAAAGTCATCATTTTTCATGGGTTTTTTTTTTTTTTTTTTTTTTTTCAATCCATCCATTTTCATTACTGTACAACTTCAAAGCTGTGTATTAACAGAGCCAAACTTTAATTTGTTTCCTTTTGATCAAATCTTGCATGTGCTAATTCTTTTCCCTTCTTTTTCGAAACTATAATAAAAAATACTGCACGTATATTCTTATACTGCATAACTAAGATATTCAAATATAGATATAAGAATTGTAATAGACTAAATTAAAATGAATTTCCTGATTAATTTTGTAGTTATTGTTGTTTACATTTGTTTCATTAAAATAAATTGTTTATTAAACATGTCTGAGTTTTTAAGATAGATTTCTGTCTACTCCTAAAATGAACCTTTTCTGTTGTAATACTAATAGCATCATATATTAGAAGAGATGGGCTTAGTATCAGATTAGTTTTTTAGCTTAGGGAATGTCTTAACCTTTTTTTTTTTTTTTTTTTTCCTAATTAGCATCTTAAAAGTAAATCTGCTATGGGGTCATTAGCTGTATCAAAGGAGATATAATAACAAAATTTTAAATATATTTGTGCATTAATCAATTGCATCACACAAAATGCTTTCCTTCAAAATTTAATTTCAGATTTTGATATTTTTAGGGTGATAGAGGTACTGATGGGTTGTCTGGATTGCCTGGACCTCAAGGTAGACGGGGAGATTCTGGTAAAGATGGATTACCTGGTTTACAAGGTGCTCGAGGACCACCTGGTCAATCGGGATCTAAAGGATCTCCAGGACTTCCAGGTTCTCGAGGTTTCCAGGTATTTAGTGGCTAAATACAATAATGATTAAAATAAGAAATGGCTTAGAATCTTCCTAGATAAAATAAAATCAAGACTTTTAATTCGTCAGAACTCATTAATTAAAACAGATTGTTTTCTTTAAGCTTTCTTTAATTCAAAGCAAATTAAAACAAAAATTTTAAATCAAAGCAAATTATTTTACATAAAAAATTGTTTTTGATTCAATACAAAAGTTTCTCTTTGTTAATTAAATTTGTTATTTTTGAATTAAAAAATTCTTTGAAATTGGTAATTGTGATCATAAACATTTTCAATTGATTGTACAGTGAAAATATCAAATATTTCCATTTGATCCAAATTTTGGACAAATGTTTTCTGCAGTACATAGTAAAAATAAATTAAGCCATTCCAATACATTAATTTAAAAACAATTAAGCATTTGGAAATTTAATTCATTGTAATTCTTTGGTACTCTAATATGCTTAACAAATCATCATAAATTTCAAGAATAATATTAAATAATTATTTCTTATATTCTATTCACAGGTAAATTGAATTAGAAAACATTTTTTAATATTTCTTTGATCTCATTTAATATTTAGATAGAGTTTTATTCATAAAACTTGCTAATTTATTGTTATACAAATTAATAATTTTCTCTTTTTTTACTTATTATTATGTATAAATGATAATTTTCAAAAATTTCATTTAATTTTATATAGATCAAGGCATTATCTGTTTCAGAAAACAGTTTTGTTATATTATACTAAGTAGTTTCTATTAACTTGAATTGTCATCTTTGTTGTATCATTAAACTAATATAAATAAAGCAATAAGTAATTAAAATTCTATAAATTTTATGTAAACTGTTTCTTTAATAATCACTATATCCTGTTAATTATGTGTTTTCTTGCCTTATTGTTATGTTTTAATTTTCTTGTTAGGGTATTCCTGGCTTAGCTGGAGCTATTGGACAACCAGGAAAAAATGGAGAACCAGGTACTCCTGGTTCCCCAGGACAAATTGGACCACAGGGACAGCGGGGAGAAAGAGGGTTTCCTGGTGAAAGGGGTCCTGAGGGTCTTCTAGGTCCTATAGGAATCCGTGGAGAAACTGGTCCAGCTGGAAAAGATGGTGCTTCAGTATGCTAATTTTTAGTATAGTTATCTGATTGTGTTACTTCTTTTTTCTCCCTAATTGAAAAAAAGAATTGTGTCTTAACATACATTTTTTTTTTTGTTAAAATTAAATGTTATCATAGTTACAGGCATTTAGTTTTTTTTGAGACAGTGTATTGTTTTTAACTTGTAATACTAATAGAATTTTTTTATGAATTTATTATAAATGAATTATGTCACTCAATTCTTAAAATGCATTCTTTCTACTGAATTATTTGTTAAATTTTCTTCGTTGAAAGGATTTTATTTTTAAAATTTCTATATTTCATTCTTGTGAAGTAATTTGTAATCTTTTCAATACTTATATTTTTTTAGCTTTCTTTTTTAAACTGTAATCGTGACTATTTTTTATTAGAAATGATGACTTCTCTTAAATGTTATCATATTTCTATATCTTTTACCATAGTGATTGCTAATTCATGTGTTTTTCTTTTTTCCTTCACTTCAAGCATTTAAATTATTTAATACATAAAATTTATCTCAATAAATTTATATTAGAACATCACTCATGAGAAAAATTTTTTAATTTTCAACTCATTAAATGAAAATATCGAATACTTTTAAACAGAATATACCTTTTGTTGCCCCTTACCAATATAGCTCTGTCTTTCAAGGATTCGTAAATTAGTTGTTTTAAAATAATTATCAAATTTATCCATTTCTTTTCTTTTTATTTAAATAAAATACTTTTTTTATTAAATAAATGTAATTATAATCCCAGTTCAAAATTTAGTAGTTTTAACAAATTTAAAGTATATATCATAATCTCTCTTTTTAAAATACTATATATATATATATATATATATATATATTCCTTTAACCTATAAATCTTATTACCTTTTAGGTTACTATTTTATCTGAAATATTAGTATGTGCAATCTCATTAAATATTTATAATTTCATATCTGATTTTTTAAAATAACTTGAAATTCAAATTGCCATTTGACTTTTTTTTAATTACTATTAAAAAAATATATAATTTTTGTGACTCGAAATTTTTCTCATTCTGAAGATACACTGACCATTCTATATCTTGAAGAGGCTGTATTATCCATAAAATTTACTATGCTAAAGCCTGTGGCCCTCAAATGGATAATGTGCCAAGCAATTCTTTTTCTTAAGTAGTTTTAAAATATTGTAAGAATCTAAAAATATTTGAAAATCAATTATCAGTGAAAAGATTGACACATTCATGTGTGAAGAGACCCATAGTGTTAAATTGTTGTTAAATTAAATTTTTATTCTTAATTCAAGAATATGAAATGGACAGAAATCTGAGAAATTTGAAATCATATATATTATATTTGAACATCTTAAAACTTAAGTTTCATTTAATTAATGAAACTTTTAATGAGCACTAAGATTGCTTTCTGAAACAGTATCATTATAATGAATTTATAATTTTTTTCAAATTTATATTTATAAATTTGAAAAAATGTGCTCATTCATATATAATATAATTATTGAGAATCTGCAAATTGAGAATTTCTTCTACTTACCAAATTGTAATTCATTTATATTTTTATCAGTTGTATTACAGTAGTTTAATATAAAACTAAAATATTTTTTAAATAATGAAATATGTTAAGATATATATGCTGTAAAGTATTTTTCATACTTATGAGTAACTTTTCAATACTTTAATTATTCTTTAAGGGATGTTTTTCTTTTCCAGGGTCTTAAAGGAGACAGGGGTGCTAAAGGAACTGCTGGTCCATCAGGATTATTGGTATGTTTTTTTTTTTTGTTTTTTTTTTTTTTACATATTCTTGTAAAATCTTAGCATTTATTTATTTTGTTTTCAAAAATGGTTCAAATTTGCAATAATTTTTGTCTTCTCTGTTTCTCTCTTGAACAGCTATATTTTTTAAAATCCCCCTAAAATATTTTTATGCATATTATAGCTTTTTTAAAAATTAATATATTGATTCATATTTTTGTTATAAGTTAATATTTCAATTTTGCTATTTATTGTTATAAAAGCAATGTCATGAAACTCATACAATAATAAATCTTAATTTTACTTCCTTGATAATTAACCTGTCTTAATCTCATACCTTTTAGCTATGTTTGTTATTTTTTTTTTCCTTTGAGAAATGTTTTTTAACATAAGGCTTTTTAAAATTATTTCTAATTATTAGAAGCAATGTGATCTTTTGTTATTTCTGCTGTTGATTAAATAGGCTTTACAATTTTCATACACCTATGTGAGTACTAATGTCTAGTAATTTACAATCTCCCCCTCCCCTTCATTTGGACTTGTAAACACAAGACATTGTTCTGTTGTATCTATGTAAAGGGAAATGGAACATGAAAGCACCCTCTTACTAATCTAATACCCAAATTTCTCTTTCTCTTCATTTTAAGTTTGCTGTATTCTCTTATTTATTTTAATAGAGCTTAAGTATTGTATTTGGATCATAGCTGAAAACCATTGTGATATTGTGGTTTGCATTTCAAAATGATTCTTTCAAATTTCATTTTGACATTACTTTATTTAGTGTTTATAATTATTAATTATTTATGTGTTGTAAAATTTCTTATTTGTACAGGGGAGGCAAAAAGTCACTCAACAGTTTTAAATTGATATAACGTTTAATGTTTATTTTGTAACAGAATATATATACGTAATATTAAGCATTGTTTAGAGAATTTTTTTGAACCAAATATGAAATTAATATCTCTTAGATGAATATCATTATTCAGTTCACAAATACAGGCTCTTTCCATCATATTTTTCAGAACAATTTGCAATTTCTCTTGCTGTACCCCTTGAATTTTTTGATCAATGAATAGGGCTCTTTGACAGACACTTGTGTCTCAAAGTACATATAAGCAAGGTCAACATCGTAGGCTTAAAAAGAGGCCTTCATAAATGAAATAATGCATGTATGCTCAATGAGTGAAAACAAGGAAACCTATATTGTGTGCATTGTAAAATTAGATACTTTTCTCGTGTTGCTCATATGTGTATTTTCCTCATTTAAAATCCCAAATATTGATTTTCTAATTCTGTTAAACCAAAAAAAGAAGGAAAGAAAATTCTCAAAAGTTATTCACGTCATAAATTTAAATTGTAAAAAAAAAAAATTATCCTCCCTCCTAAATAAAAGGCATTGAAATAGTTATTTTTCTACTTTCTAAGGGTCTTCCTGGTAGAAGAGGAGATTTTGGACCTCCAGGTCCAAAAGGGGAACGTGGTGATTCTGGACCCATGGGACCTGCTGGAGCACAAGGTAGACCTGGTGAACCTGGACCAATGGGCTTAGTAGGATTAGTTGGTCCTCAAGGAGAATCTGGAGAAAAGGTATTTTTAATTGTGAAAGGCTAAATATGTACTATAATACTGATATTTATGTGTGTGTCTTAAGATTCTTTAAATACTCTTTTTTTTTTTTTTTTTTTTTTTTTTCAAATTTGATCAAATTTATAATAATCACATCTAACACTTTTATGTTTATGAAAGGGAGCAGTTGGACAAGTTGGTCCTCAAGGTAACCCAGGGCCTCAAGGCACACAAGGGGAGAAAGGACAGCAAGGAGCACAAGGACAGCAAGGATTTCCTGGTCCTGTCGTATGTGACTTTTTATGTCTTTGGAAATAAGGAAATTCAGATATGAAAATTAGGATATAAAATTTTACTGTTGTTAACACTTTATTACAATCTTATTAAACTGTTATTTTAAAACAAAAGTATCAAGTTAATGAATATTTACCAAGGACAATTTGTTTTCTCTTGGGTTCTTTTTTTATTTATTTTTTGAAAAACTGGTGAATAATTAGTCTTATTTTTCCTAATAGGGTCATCCTGGACCACCGGGTAGTAAAGGTGTTCAAGGTTTAGTTGGATCTAAAGTTAGTAAACTGTATTTTCTGTTGATATTTTTGTATGAACTTTGTATAATATACAACTGGAAAAAAAATCCTGACTTAGCATATATATTATTTTATTGTTTAAATAATTTAACTGTAATAAAATGCATTGAATTATATATGTTGACTCTATTCCTTAAATTATTGCATTTATATAATTTTAATTAATTTTAGTTTTTTAATAATTTTTTTTTGTTTATCTTGTTATCTCTGTAAATTCATTTCATATCAGATATAAAATGAGTTTCCTTATTCACTGTCCTAGGGAGAAATGGGTGACTTAGGACCTCCTGGGCCTCAAGGACAACGTGGTGTACAGGTAAATTCATAACATTTTGGTATCGAAATGTAATTGATTTTCTATTTAATTTCATAGCAGTAAATATCTTTGTTCTTAATTGCAAGAATTATTTCTTTTGTTTTAAAAAACGCAAACAAAAGCAATGATAGAAGTAATTTCCTGGTGATAAATGTAATTTCCTCAACTAAGTTAATAGATTAAAATAAACATTTAATTCTCTAGAAAAAGGAATAATGTTAATAATGCATTACTTCTGTAAGAATTTAGCAATTAATTTTATTCTGTTTTAAAAATTTATATTTTACTCATTAATATTTGTTTCCTTTCAAATAACATAAATTAAAGTGGAAGATTGACTTATTCTAATTCTTTGTGTATGACATTTGTTTTCGACTTATTTTCATTAATCCTTATACCATTATAGTTCACAATAACATTATTTCTTTCCTTTCTGATTAACAAGTGCTGTATTCATTAAAAATTGCACATTTTTTTCGTGTTATCTAACCTTTCACAAGTGAGATGGTGATGTTTCTTTTAAAGGAAACATTTCTTAGTTTGTGTTATATCAGAATTTTTTGTAATAACTTCTGGTCTTTGAAAAATAAATTTTGCAATAATTGAATGTCATTGAATAAATATAAAATATATATATAATCTTATAAATTGCTCATAATCTGTAGCACATAACACTTTTCTGAATTGTGGTCTCATCTATCCCCCTTGAAAAATAATTACTCTATCAAGGCATAACTTCTTATTACTTCTTTGTATCACCCCCATAGTTTGCTAATATCATAGCATTAAAACCAAATTAGATAAAAAAAAAAATAAACAAACTTTATTTGCAGAGCCTTGAAACAAATTTTATGTAATAAAATAATAATTTATTGCATTTTGCAATTTATTTTATTGCACATGTACTCGTAAAATACAACCTCCTATGATTTCTCAATGAAATTCTCTTATCAATAATTCCTGGTATTTAACTATTAACTGATGTAACGGAATGTGAATGTCTCAAAGTCCCTGTTATGGAATTTATTTTATTTAAAGTACTTTTATTGACTCATTCTGACAGATAAATTTAAATTTTGGGTAAAGGGCTGATACACTTTCAATGACACTGTGACATGAAAAGTAAAATCAATGAATTAGAATTTTGTTCTAAAAAGAAGTGTATATAGTATTTATATTGGGAAATTTGCTACTAATTATTAAATTTATTGTAATAGAACATGTGTAAGTTTTGTTATATGCAAAAATAATTGTAATATTTTATGTGAAATGTATTGTTTCCTTCTTCATTCATTTAGTTATGATTAATTTTTAAATATCCTCCTAGATTACAAATAAATTTCTCTATAGTTTCCTAGTGGTGTTTATGATCAACATCAGATATAATAATACGTTTGAAACAAGAAATTGTACTCAAAACTTCTTACTCAAAAGATATGCAAGTTATTTATCATTATTTATTGTAGGGTTTAATAGGACCAACTGGAGCTGTGGGTGCCAAAGGCGATGAAGGAAAAAAAGTAATGTTTTTTCCTGATTCATGTTCATTATTTTATTTGTACCTTTTACATATCTTAGAATTCATCCTCCCCCTTAATATAAGGTTATTTTTTTTAAAATTAATTTTTGCTTTATAGGGGTTTTTTTTTTTTGTTTTTTTTTCCCATAATAAGATAAAATTTTTAGTGTTTGAATCTTAATTTATTGTTTGTTTCAAAGAAAATCTGAAATGTAAAAAAATGGAAGCTATTAAAATATGAGATTAAAAGAACTTCAATAAGAAATGATCGAAACTTGTTTTAATAGATATAATTATGTATATTTTTAAAGTCTCAAACCACAGAAAATGATGCTTATTTTATTGGAAATACATGTTTAATATACGAATACATACTAATATTTTTAAGTGGAAAAAAGAACAAATATTTCACCTCTGTTAAATTGTTAGAAAAGATATTGTTTTCTTGTAGCATTACTCGAATTTTAAATACCTAATAAACTAGTAAAATGTATAAATAAACCAGTTAATCAAATACTAAGCAATCAGCTTAGTTAAGAGTGGAAATATTAAAAGTTATTTTGGCTCAATCTTTCTTTACTTAAAATTATTTTAAAAAATTCAATTATTTCCTTTTCCATGTAGTGTTTATTATAATATGCAAGGTAAATAACTCTAGATAAAAATTTAAGTATTAAAACATGCATTTGTTGTGTTCATGCAAATTCTGAACCTGTATAGGTATTATAAAATATCCAACAAAGTATTTAATCACTCTAGAATTTGCAAAATTAAATTCCAACATTGAACGTTAATTTAATTTAATGCTCATGTATTGATAAAAAAAATGTAACTCAAAAGAAAAATTAATACAGTTCAATTATAGCTAAAACAAGTTGCATCAAGCTAATCTAGTGGCATTATTATGCTTATTAATTTTATTAGCTCTTGGAATAATATTATCCGCGCTTTCAGAATATTTTGCTGTATAATACATGAGTGTAAAGTTGTGCAAACATGATATGTAACCTGGTGAACAAGAAGGAAAACTGTACTGAAATGAAAACAGACAGCTATGATAAACGCTATTCGGAAATGCCAACAGCATTGTGTAGTGCCCTTCTGTCTTGGTCAGAAAAGAACGGTAGGGCATTAAATAACGAGGCTGACGCTGTAAAACATTTTGTTTTGACTTAATACATATGTACTTAATATCACCTTCAATATACACTCCTCCGCCAACCCTACAACGCTCAATGCGAATCGTCCATTGTTCGAAATAGTGCTGGAAGTCTCCTTTTGTCAGCTCTTTCAAAACTCGTTCCCTTTCTCTTTCACTGGCTTAGCGGACTCAAATCTTGTTCCTTTTAATGCACATTTCACTTTAGGAAATAGATAGAAGTAGCATCTATCAAGATCCGGCGAATAAGGTGGATAGTCCAAACTATCCACCTTATTCTTGTCTGGAAACCTCTTGACAGACAATGCGGAATGACTCATTCTTTTCAATTCGGGCCGTTTTTTCTTTATTCTTTCACGGAGTTCAGCAAGAACGTGAAGAAAATAATGTTGATTAATAATTTGACCTTCAGGAACCCAATAAAGGTACACAATCTCATGAATATCGAAATTAAAGACAATCCTCATTTCTTTGAATTTTGATTTGCTCATTCGAGCTTTTTTGTCTCTCGGTGAAGATGGGCTCTTCCAGTGCATGGATTGACGCTTCATTTATGGTCATAAGTAAAAAACCACGATTCGACTCACGTTATTATCCTTTCCAATCAGTTTGGGTCGTTTTCAATAGCATTCAAAGTGTCAGTAGAGACACGATAAGCATTCGCGTGCATACTCTTCTTTCACGTACATACTCTTTTTTCAATAAATTATAAGTTTCAGTAGCTTGTTTTTTCCATTTTCATGTGAAATTTCACAACAATTCATTGTTGTTACACTGATCATTATTCCGACGAAAGAAAAAAAAAATTACTGAATTGCGAACGAAGCTACGGCTAAACGAATTTGTTTACAGAAACGAGAGGCACTACATTCGAAAAGGAAGGCTTCACTCTAAATAGGTGTAGGTAGTTGGTGTTGGCGTACTTCATTTAATACACACATATTTTTTATGAAAGATATTAAACGTTTGTTCTAACATTAATTAAATATTATGAATACAAGGCTGAAAGGAACAGCCCTTTTTTCATAATAACATTATTTATTGATTCTAGCAGAGAAAGCGTTTCGTTCTGGTTAACTCAGCCACCAAGGCCAAAGCGAGAGACCATACGAATATTACAGATCTGTAATACAGAAGAACATAAGAGTAAGAGAAGAAGGAACGAGAGAAAGCTTATTCTCTGTGTATCGTTATATATTAGGGATTTTGCATAATAGACGTAATAGAACACATGGTACAGGATTATGGATTCTAGGGAATTTCAACATATACAAACAAAGAATATAGTAGGGATTATTTTTGAAGATTTACGACCGTGGGAAAACAGATTAAATAAATTTTATGAGCGCAGGATCTAATAAATAAAAGGATAATTTGGAATTGGATCAGGAAATAAGAATGAACTCTTTATTTTTGAATCAGAGGATAGAAAATTAAATTAGAGTATTAAGAGAAATTATTAAATTAAAGTTAAATCATTACATTATATTTGGGAAGGTTAGAACTTCAAAAACCATTGAATTATGAAATTAACTATCAAGATTTTTTTTTAACGTACCTCTCATTCTTCTTTAGGGTCATGCTGGATTTCCTGGAACCCCAGGCTTACCTGGAACTGCAGGTGTACCCGTAAGTTTTCAGCCTTAGTTTTAGTATTTTAAACACTTTTATTAATATCAAAGCTTCTTTTTTGTTTTTTAAAGCAGCATGCTATCTTAAATAGTACTTAAATTAATCAAGGAATGAATGACTTCATGAAGAATTGTATAAAAGTAAAAAATATCATGTTTTCTTCTATTGATAATTTGTTTTGACAAAACATTGATATGATTTTTTTCAGTACAATTTTTAATTGTTTAATGTTTTAAATGGATCAAAATATGTATGGATATTTCATATTGTTTAAATACACTGTAAAAGAATTTACTTTGTAATATAGATCCTTTATTCTCATTGCAGTTGATATAAATTCTGATAAATAAAGTTACAGTATTTTCAGATCAATACATCTTAAATTTATTATTTTTTATGATAGTTATGCAGTACATACGTTCGAAAATATTCAAATCAAAGTTCTTTCTCAACATTGTTTTCAAGAATTAAGATACTATATTATAAACTCTTCTTCACATTAATCATTTTCAGTAAGACAGTAAAATGAATTGATTACATTTATATTATTTTAATTATTATGCTATTGGTCTTCTTTTTAATAAACCCTGCAATTTAAGATTAAAAAGCATTTTTATTTATCCAAAAGATTAGATTATTTTTTAAACGATTAAGTATTTTTTGTTATGAACTTTCTTTTGACACAAAGTATATTTCCTAATTTTTATGTCTTTGTAAGATACTAATTGATGTTTTTAACTAAAACTATTTTTGATGTTTGTGCATTATATTTGTAGTTTTTAAATCGAGACTTGAAGTTTATAATTAAATATTTTCATTTAGTTTATCCTGGAACCTAAAAAAATAGTGCATTTTTCTGTTTTTTTACATTTTTACAAATGAGATAAAATTTCAGATGCTTTTTTAGATCAATTAAATTGTCATATGAGGGTCGTTCAATAAGTCCTTAGAAATTCCAAGACATGGTGCTCCTTAACATCGAAAATTGTTTGTTTTCAGTAAGCATTGACTCACTAGACAACTGCTTGAGTCGAAGTCACTCGTATTTTTTTTCATGACTCCTTTCACGCCTCAAAAATTCTTCTTTATAATTTTTCCAGCCGATGAGACGATCCGCGACTTTTTTGGAAAAGATTCACTGGAAGCAAACCAACATTTTGATTTTTGTTTGATTTCCGGTGCATAATGATGAATCCAAGTCTCATTGAACAATCACAACTTGACGCGGCAGCAATAAAATTTGGATTTGGCAGCAAATGACTACCAAATCAAAACTTACCTGTGAATCTATGTCAAATTTGTTTAACAGATTACAGCACCCAATACTAACAATATTCTGTTGTATTGATGCAATGTGTCATCAAATACAAGTACTATTTGAACTACCCTCCTATATTCCAAATGTTTCTATGTAAATGTATTTTGGACGTTTTCCTTTTAAATTATGAGAGTTTTTATGTAATTTATCTTATCTTCTATGTGTTTAGAGTAAGAAAAAACAATGCTATATTTCCTTTCTAACATTTCATATATCAGTATTTAATTTTGTTTAAATCTCGTAATTTCATTTTATTGATCTCATAACACAAACAGCTAATAGTTTTGAAAACAAATGTTTATTTGATAACTTTTGAAACTTTTGAAATATGAATAAAATTCATATACAATATCAAGATGAGAGGTGTAGTCAAGAAATAGGATTAACATATACATTTACCAATTTACTGTATAAATGTCAGATTTTTTGTATCAAATTTTAGAGTGACCTAGTTTTGAATTTTTTAAAAATCTTTTACAGTTTTAAAAGATGAATTTTAAACTTTTGTTGGTATTCAAAACTTATTACAAAATGTGTAAGTGGAAAGCAATGTGCTTCATGGAAAATATTTTATAAGTATCATAGAAATGTTATATTCTCTCAACATTCTTTTTCAAATAATTGTTAAGTTTTTTTATATAAAAAGTTAACTTTTAACATGCATTATAAAATTGTCTGATAAAATTTTAATGAGTTAAAGGAACTGCATATTATCTCATTTTTCAATATCAACTTTTAAATTATTAATGATAAATATTGACAAAGCTATTTAATTTTAAAATGTTCTTTTAATTTGAAATGTGTTACTTGTGTTTAAAATAATGGATTGGAAAATGATATTTTGAAATGATTTCTACTAAAAAAATTATTTTAGTTCTGAAAACTTCATTAAACAAGAATTCAATATTTAATAATTCTAATGTATGCTAAATTCATATTAAAAAAAGCATTTCTGTACTTCCTTTAGAGAAGAGAAGAAAATTTGATAGATTGGTGTCTGTAAACGTGTTTATTTATTTATTTATTTATTTAATAAATTATTTGTATGTCTAAACATTTTCTAACATTTTTTAACAATGTGAACCTATTAGGGAAAGCAAGGAAATCCCGGAGTCCCAGGTTCTTCAGGAACACCGGGTTTAAAGGTCAGTTGCATTTTACTATACCTTCAAATTTTAAACTATTGTAAAAATGTTAAGAATATTTGATTAAATGTTTTTAATGCTCTTTGTAGGGACCAAAAGGTGATTCAGGAAGAATTGGAGTTCCTGGTCCACAAGGAACCCCTGGCATTCCTGGATTTTCAGGCGCAAAGGGAGATGCTGGATCTGAAGGAAGACCAGTAAGCAAAATTATACAATTTATTAAATTTAAGTATAGCTATCGAGTCCTCATCATCCAAGATTGTATATATATCTTTATTTTTACAGTAAAAATATACATATTTGAATTTAAAATGTAGGCCTCTTTAAATGATAATGTTTGCTAGACTTTTTAATAAAAAGAACAAAATTTCTTTTTTATTAATTTACTTTGTTGCATATTCTGTGAAGTATGATGCTTTTTTTGTGTGTTAAGAATGGAATTTTGAACTTTATTCTATAGTATAATATAAAGTACATTGGAAACATGTTGTTAACACTCAACTTTGATCCTGTTTCATTCTGATTCTGTTCATTCTCTTGGTTCAATTAGATCTTATATCTCTGTCGCGTTCACGAGAAGAAGCTGCGAACTACTCAACTTGTCAAAATAGAATTTAAAAGTAGAATCGCTGGCGCGCTGTTTTTGTAGTAAGAATTTGTGAAGGCGAGCGAATAAAGTTTATCGTTATGTGTATTTCAGTGAAAATAATCCTTCTTTTGAGTTATTTATTTGCCTAAAAGCCATAAATGATATTTTACGGGTCAAAGAATCTGAGCATCAAGCATTTAAAAGGAAGTTCTAAATTTAAATATTATTCTACTAAGTGCCGATGCAAATGCAACAATCTCTTTATTACTAATTTTTTTTTTAATCTTGTTGTAAGGTAACCAATTCTTTTTAGAAATATTCTTGATTCAAGATGCTTTCAGGGTTCTTTTTTTCCTTTCAGAATGTTAGTAAGATAAAAGCATAAATTTACATACATGATCTTAGCATTTAGTAACAATTTGTTCATTTCTGGTTTCTTAATCTCGCACAGAAATTGTATTCTATTGTTATGTGTATGAAGTCATAAAAAATTTCTTGCAAATTACCAGATTAAAATCAAATAGTACAAAATGACTCATAATGCTGATCTGAAAAAGAAAAAAAGAATTAACCTAATTGACATAATGCTTTTTCTCAATTTCAGTTAATAAATTTAATTTTTCATCCATTCATTTGTGAATCATTTAGTGTAAACTTGTTGTTACACAGTCTATATGTTTTTGATGTCACATAATTTTTAAGGGAATTTTATTTAGTATACTACAGGTTAAATACTCATAACCACAAAATGTTTGACAGAAATAGTCAATTAAGTTTACTTTACTCTCAGTTAGATAACATTTTAACTAACAAAGCATATCTTCACCGTTTGTTTAGTTCTTTTAAAAAACTAATAATTGCTTTTACAAAAAGTAACAGAATGAAATCACACCTACCTCTTGTATTATGAAGGATATATTCAAATATATTCCCTCTTTCAAGATAGAAATTTTAATCAAATTTCATTTGTAATGTTGTCATATTTAAATATTTGCATTATTCAAGTTCAGTGCATTTAATATAAATGTCTATTAAGGGCCTAAATATTAATCTTAATTTTCATGTCTATCCTTTCAAAAGTCTGAATAAATCTATCTTAACTAAGGATATTTTCTAGCAGTTGTACAATATAGGAGTGTATTACCATCACAAAATTATTAGATCTTACTAATATTAAGCATTTTTTTTTTTTTATTGGTGTACTTTTACACCATAAAATAAGTTTTTTGGTAAAGACTAAGAACCTGAAATGTTTTCAATTTCTTCTCTTTTTTTTCTTCATAGAAGAAGAAAACATCTCCTTATTTTTTTTATGTGCAATTATTAAAATACTTTTTATGAATTTAAAATACCCATAAGATTTTTACCCATTTTTATTTGAAACTATTATTCCTTTAAAATGAGGATTGAGGAAAATTTACATTTCTCTCCATAGTAGGCTCATAAAATACTCAGATTCATTTAAATTGCGTTTTTTCTTCTCTTGTAATATAGAATAAGGCTTAGTGAAAAGTTACTTTTACCCATTAAACCTTTAATTTGATGATAAGGCATTAATTAGTACTTTTGTTACTTAACTCAATAGTTAATTTAAATGCTGAAACCTCAATACCAATTTGCATTATATATTTTATATTTCAAATAATTTAATTCTTTTGCCAATTCCAAAGAAAGTTATGTGTGTGTCAATACAAACATACTGTTTTGTCATAATTTGTTAAAAATATTTTCCTTACAGTAAATTGAAAATCGAGTTTTTTATATATATTTATTTAGGAAGTCTAGTATTAAATTTAATTTTTTTTTCTTCTTTGCCATATTTGTAGGGACCTCAAGGTCCTGCTGGTTCACCTGGACCATCTGGGGACAAAGGTCCTCCAGGCTTACCAGGTCTGCAAGGTAGATCTGGCCCTCAAGGAACAAAAGGTTCACAGGTAAAATTGATAGATGATATTTAATATTATTCTAAAACATTATTTATGTATGTAAATATTTTTGTTAACATTTTGAGGCATTGTTATGTTTTCATTTTAGTTTTTATTTGTATATCCTTTGCATATGTAGTTTTTCTCATTTTAATATGAAATATTTTTATTATTCGATTTATAGGAGTATGTAATGCAAGCTAAATATACTTACTTACAAAATTCCACTAACAAACTACTATAATATTTTTAAAAATCATGTTGATAAATGATACCAGTGTCATGACTCATAAAGTTGAATAATCTGAATAATTTAAGACCAGAAATAAGTTGTATGTTATGGGTTTTTATATAAATATAAATCGTTGTCTCATACTTAGTTTGAATATGTGAAAGAAAGTCACTGTGATTTTTTTTTGAAAAATTAGTAATATTATACTTAAAAGGTTTAAAAAAGAAAAGTGATTATTTTTTTTTTTTTTTTATGATTCTTTTTTCAACAAGGTAGATATTTTTTTCTGAATAAAATTCTTTAGCATCTTTTTAAAATTAGTTATAACATTTCATTAAATGTTACAAACAGACTTGTAAACCAAAAATCATCTTTTTTTTTTTTTTTTTTTTTTTTTTTTTTTGTTCAACAAATAGTATTACATGTTTTAACTCTTTGTTCCTCTTAAATCCAATCCAATTCTTATACCTTACAACATCCAGTTTTCAGTCTTATTATTTTTGAAACAATAATGAATTGTCATGTTACTATTCTAGATTAGATAAAATTACATACTTCACTTTTGTTAATATGTATTTCTAACAATGATTTTGTGCATATTCTATATTTTTTAAAACATGAAATATTATTGAGGTTTGAAATAACACTGTGTGAAAATTAAATTGGTAATAATTAAAGTTTGGGTTTTTGATCAAAATACAGAATGACATGATAACTGGTCAGAACTTCAAAAAATCGCTCCTGCGATTACCCTTTCAGCTCTTATGAATAATTTACTATAAATGTTGTGTTTTATGTTATATTTCAGCATTTAATGCTAATTAAGAAGTTGATTATTTGTTATTAGTTTAAATAAGTATGTTGTACAGTGACTTATTCTATTGGAGTAGTCGAAGGGCAAAAATCTTCAAGAAATCATAAACAATTTGAGGTAAAGTAATTTAAAAGATGGTTGGGTGAGGCCTGGGAAGATTTACAAATGGTGCAGGTTGGAAAGGCTTTCTTCCCTTTGTTGAAAGTAAGGCACCTAATGTGTCCACTAGCAAGTATGCAAATGGTGGTTTGGATGCCTTTATCTTCTTTAATGGTAAGGGTACTGCCAGGAATTTACTTATTACACTGTGATTGAGCTGGAGGAGTCTTCCATAATTGCTAGTTTGAAATAATTATTTTTGAAAAAGTTTCAAAAAGGTTGGAGAAGTATTTGGAATTGATAGATTTAAGGCATCGTCCTTGGCCATGACATCATCAATTTCATATACATAGAGTTCTATATAAGATGGGAACCTTTGAAAGTATGTTTCATGTTGCTTCCAAAGGTGTTTGAGTGTCTCAAGAATAGAAACTGCAGTTCTATAGCTGACCTTAGTTGATTTCCTCAGGTACTGGAGGGCATTGAGGCTAACAAGATCCCAATATCAATGAATATGGTTTCAGTTTTAATAGCATTAAATGCTACTTCAATGACAGTATGCTCGGATCTAAAAACCTAGCAAAAATCTAAATTCCTAATTTTGAGTTTATTAGAAAAAGTTGGGATCTTAATGAAGACATCTCTACCACAGCATTGCTTTCATCTCTGCAGTCGTCAGTATAAATTTGAATTGCAGAATTAGGAATTTGGTTGTTGATTTCAAGAGCATCGATATTCAGCTTAATCATGGTTTTTGTTAGTTTCGGTCTTTTTGGTTCGGAAATGAACTCTTGGCAGACATTTTAGAGGTTTGATATTTGTTTTCAAGGAAGGGCTCTCAAAATTTTGATCCAACTAGCCTGGGAGAAAATGCTGCCTATTATTTTCTAATATTCTAAAAAATGCATATGTTATACAAGTATGTTGCCTTAGTTAAAAATAGGGATCTTTTACTGCATATGACATAAATGACTGTTTTAATTTTGTAATGACAGTCCTTTCAACAAATACTAAATTTTTGGTAGAAATTCCTTACTTTTTGTAAAAAAAAAATTTCTTTCATCAAAACTCGATGAAAAAATAATGAGTATGAGTTGCTAAAAATTTAGCATAACTAGGCTTCTCAACATTTTTTGATCAAAGTGTGACATTAAAAGTTTCTAGAAAATGCAGTTATATTGAAAATTCTTTTTTGATTTAACTTGAAACATGTTGATTTCATTTAGGATTTTGAAATCATCTATCACAGCAAATTTACACTTTAAGTGGGCTCATATAGCATTATCTCCATATATATGGTTCCATTATTTTATATATCATTATGATTCCATCACTACAAGTGCTATAATTCTTTGTGAATTTAAATACAAACTATTAATTCATTTAATTTATTAATTAATTATTTCATTCAACAAATTTGTAATACAGTGTTCAGCAAGAAAAAAAACTTGATATTTATGTGAATTGTGTAATGCCTGAATGGGAAACATTTATTCTAAAATATTTTTTCAAGTTTAATAGAATATTTAAAAACGTTTTTATTTTCAATAGTCTATGGAGAAATCTGATTTTATGTATTTTGTATATAATTTTTTTTTGTACCAAAAATGATAAATATTCCTGGAAAACCATAATAACTTCTAATCCAGTTTAATGTAACAAGTGAGAAGATGTCTTAAGTTGCAATACAGCAATTTTTTTTCTTAAGATTCTAATAAGAGATAAATAAAATTTATACTAAGTTTCTTAATTTGATTGCATATACAATCATATCTGGATTACATTACTTTGATTCAAATTTATTCATGTAAAAAGTTTACAGTAAAATGTGTTCTAGTGTCATCTTAAATTTTAAATTTTTTCTTATTTTGTATCAAAGTTATATTTAAATCATGCAAAATATGGTGAATTCTATATTTAAAGCAATTTTTCATATCAGGGTGAAAGAGGCCCAGAGGGAAAACCTGGACATGATGGAAATCCAGGGTTGCAGGGATTGCCTGGTCAACCAGGACCTCTTGGTGTCCATGGAGAACGTGGACCAGAAGTAAATTATTTGTGTTTCTTAAAATGATTTTTTTTAACTTATAATAAATGTTACTGTCAAACAATATTTCCCCCTTTTGTTACTATAATAAGTGCATCCTTCTTTGTTAATTAAATAATGTTCATTTTAGATTGGTACATATTAAATTATAAGCATTACGTAACAATTTACCATCACACATTTTTATTTTTTTCGTAGTGAATGTATAGTTACATAACTTTATTTGGAATTTTATTTCTTTACAGATTAATATGCTTAGAAATTCTTGATGAAAAATATAATTTAATGTAAATTTAAAACTTAATTTCAATTTCTGATATTGCAAGAAATTGTAAAAATATCTGATTTTCTTAACCAATTTTATCTTTTTAATTACCACAAAACATGTTTTTTTTTTTTTTTTTTTTTTTTTTTTTTGCTTATCTACATCATTCGTAACTGTAGTAGCCACATTGTCATGGAAGCAAACTCGCTACCAGCATTGTTTCTGTTGAGTCGTGGGTTCAAGCTCTCATGCCATTAACCCCTTTTCCTCTTTGTAGCAGGGTTGATACACATTAAATGTGTTTAGGCTCCAATTTCTGTCTTTTCTTTGGTGGGAAAGTTAAGAGAGGAAAAGTGCCAGCTCAAGTGTCATCATCGTCGCTTGACTGAGGTAAAAAATTATAAGGTCTGCTGCCATTAGCCCTCCTATTGCTCTTAAGCACAATGTGAATTAAAACGATCAAGCTATCAATATCTGCTTGATTCGATTACTTCAAGGGATTTGATTACTTCAAGTGATTTCATATCCAATTTTGTGTCATATTTTTAATTCTGCTGCATATTAAGTTAAAAATTCCTTGTTTTAATTTTCAGTCTTTTGTAAGCCTTCTGTATGTTTTACTTTATCAAACCATCTTTTATTTAAAATATATATCGTAATTTCCAAAAATTACTAGAAAAATCACTTAAGAAAATACATTTTTGAATTACTTAAACAATTCATAAAAAATTTGTGTGTGCTTAAAAGTAATATTTTCCAAAAATACATGTAAAAACATGTAACCCTGATGAAAAAGCTGCCATGTAATTTACGTGTGGTAAGAATTTACAGTACCCAGTTTGGTAAAAGAATTTCGAAGTATAATTTCAAAGTATAATGCTCTAAATATTTATAGTTGGCTGTGTTCTTCATGAATTAGTTTAAATTTAGCCGGCTAAGATAATACAGCCATTCTTTGACTTAAAAAGAATTTCTCACTCACTGCTATTTTTCAAACACTTGAGACCAAGATTAATTTGAAGCATTTGATAGACAGTACTATCTAAAACTTTTGCAGCATTTAGCTTAATAGCTTTTATTAAAAATACCTTTATTCATTTTTTTTCCCTCAGCTATTGTCATAAGTTAACAGATTGGTGTAGAGTTTTTGGATTTGAGACTTGTATCATTGAAAGAAAGTCATATATTGTAGTTATTTTAATTAAAATCTATATATGCTCCCGAATTAATTAATAATTAATTAATTCGGGTGCATATATTAGGAATTTTGAACATTAACATTAATTATAGATATTTAAGCTCTTTATGACTTGTTGAATACTTGCACTATATTGGAAATTCAAATTTTCATTTTCACTTAGAAAACCTAATTTGAATTTGTGTGAAAAATCATAATGTAACAAGTAACATCTAATTATAAATATAAAATATTCTGTATTAAGTGTTAAACTGCAAAAAAGATTGAATATTTTTTTCCTCATTATCAAAAAAGGAGTAATTGCTGCTCCTAACCTTTTTCAATTTAATTTTTTTGCAAAAGTGAGTAGAATTTTGAATATTAACAAAAAACATTATTTGCTCAATTCATAAACAAACTAATTATTTGTAATTCTTTTTTTGCGACGTGTATAAATTTTGTTTCTTTACTAAATTTTTCATACATTAATACATAAGTTTTTAAATTGTAACTACTTTTGTGATGCTTCCTCAGTTTCTGAAAATCAATGTAAATAATGTATCAGTTATAATTTGATTTTAGAGATTATTATATTTTATTATAAATGCAAAAATTTTCTTAGAGTAATTAATTATTTGTGTTATTTCAAGGGACCTCCAGGGAAAGATGGTCCTCCAGGAGCTCCAGGAAGAGTGGGGGATAAAGGGCCATCAGGACCACCTGGATTACCCGGCCCTACTGGCTTACCTGGTCTTCAAGTAACTATTTTACTTATTATTTGTCTATAAACTGTTAAAATTGTTTTAAGTTCCAATACCGAATAGTGAAATTCATATTCTCAAATCTAGTGTTTTATGGGTATCAATAGTTCATATATATATAATACTTATGTGTCAAGTTGTCATTTAGCAGCTTTTATCAATTACTTTTTTTTTGGTTTTTACATCCTTAATTTGGCATCCCAACAAGTGAAAGGTACAATAACTCTAACATCTATTATATATTCTCTTTGGTGAGGAATGTCATTAATTTGAAATTTTATGATGCAATATAAATTGCTTAAGTAATAGAATATAGAGATGTGAAATGAGTTGAATTGTGTTGATAGAAAAAAGTAGCTGTATGGTAAGGATAATTATAGTTATCATTCTTGATCTTTTTCAGCTATAAATTCTTAGATTTGAACCATTCTTAGATTTGCTTACTTTTTCTACAAGATGGGAAATGCCATTGATTGAATGGTATTTAGCATCTTGTGGAAAAAGTAATCAAAAAGTAATAATGGTTTGACTTTAAAGAAAATATGTGGTTTTCTCTATTTATTTATGATAAATGTATTTCGTATATGATCCAAACTCAATAACTTAGTAACTTACACAAAAACAAAATGTTATAAACATTTTCAAAATCCGCTACTTATTATTAAATCTTGTAGGTTTGAGAACTTGTGAGTTTCAAAAAATCTGACAAGTGGCTTTCTCAGCTAGCCTTTTTTTGTACTAAAATAATATTCTTCAATATTGATGTTTATATATTCTGTGTGTTTATTAAATGTTCTCTATATGTTTAAATTAAAAAAAGAAGAAGAAGAAAGAAATATGAGCTTGCTATATTTGTGGAGTTGAAAAGGTATCATAAACTGACATTTAAAGATATTTTTCCCATTTAAAACATCTAAGGTTTTATCAAAGTTTTTGTTTGATCTTTTAAAGGTAAAAGATAATATAAGTTATATGTAAGAAAAGTTATTCTGTTTTATATATTTTGTAATATTTTAGTTTAGTTTAAAATAAGTTAAATATCAAATAGTTAAAATTTATTAAGTGTGTTACATAAAGTCTTTAGTTGAAAACCACTCTCAAATGAAATACCACAAAGATGATAGATCATGATATTCTATTTTTGTATAACTTTGTTATGAAGTATTGTTGAAAAGAATGATTAAATATCATTTTAACTGTAATAATTACTTAATGCCTTTGTACTTCACACATTAACTCGAATTTTCTTTTTTTTTCTCTTTTTTTTTATTGGATGTGTGCCATTTTAACTGTGAAAGCTCTCTGTTTCAGTTACTTGATATATTAATTTGCATTAAAGGGCTATAAACTTCACACAATGTTATCTTTTAACTATTTTCTAAAGCAATGTACTCTTTTTTATGTATTAAACTTTTTTTGGTTTTTTTTTTTTTTTTTTTGCAATTTTAATATATTTAATGACAACAAAATTTTCTTATTATCATTCTAATACTTTTGACCTTTAAAAAATGTAAATGTCTCAACATTTAAATACATGAAATATGTTAAAGCATTCGTTATACTTGTATAAGTTTTTCTTTCATTTATTTCTTGTTACTTTAGGGTATCCCTGGCCCATCTGGACCAGCAGGTTCTCCCGGAGAACGAGGGCCTAGAGGAGAAAGAGGTATACAAGGAGTAGCAGGACCTCAAGGTCAGCGAGGTGTACCAGGACCAATCGGTTCAATTGGTGATAAAGGTCCAAAAGGTGACATTGGAGCCATTGGGGACAAAGGTCATAGAGGTTTGATGGGCTTACAAGGACTTCCTGGACCAGTGGTAAAGTTTTTGTATGATCTTTTATGTAATTCGTTTGCGCCAATTGTATTAATAGGAACGTAGGAACTTTTCTGTCCATTTTTGATGGTTTTCTTATTTTAAGTCCGAAATTTTTTTTAAATCGTTATACAATCGTGTTTTTTTTTTTTTTTTTTTTTTTTCATTGTGACTTTTAGTTTTAAAAATAAGAAAAAGCAGATAAACATTTTACTTTTCTGCTTTAATATTTATGAACTCGTTCTATTTTCGCATAAATCACTCAAAATGGTTAAAGAATCATTTGAAAAACAAAAGAAAATGGTTCAAAATTATTTTCAATTATCTTGGAATTAATGAAAAATGTTTAGGTAAGTTTATAGGTATTGTAAACATTTTGAGTTTTTAAAAAAAATTATGAATCTCTTCTAATTTATTTTATGTAAATTTATAACGGTTATACATAATTTATAACAGTATATATTTTGTAAATATGATAAAAAAATATGTGTTTTTGAAGAATTAGAGGAATTCTTTTAATTTACTTTGTGAAAATTTATAACTGAACTGTATCACTTTACTACTTTTTCAAACAAATTTAAATTGTAAAACTTAATATGAATATGTTTTTTTGTTCATTGCTATGGATGTATGACAGATATATGAACTGTACCTAAGTACATAATTGTAACTGTTGATTTAACTAATCTTAATGTTTTGCTTATTTACTTCCTAGGGACCTTCTGGTGATAAAGGTATGACTGGAGAACCTGGACCTCCTGGAATGAAGGTATCTTATACTTATTGAACAGGACTTTTTTAGTAACTAGATAGTCTATAGAGATTTTTGTTTACCCTTATAAGGATTCTGAAACTCCATTTTTTTCCTTCTTATGTACCTTCTGCTTGCTGAAATTGGATATACTTTTATGAAAAAATATCCTATTTCTTTTATTTTCACTCTATAAAATGCATTACAAAACACATTGTTAAGAAAATGCTTTATCCTAATTTATTTCTCATTGCTCAAAAAAATTTCATTACTTCATCTTATAATAATGTTCAAGGGAAGTAATTCAGTACTTTCCAAAGTTTAGCCTGTAGTTTTCATGGAAATTTTACCGATGAGATTAAATGAATAACCTAGAGAAGCATGGGAAAAATTATAGAAGCAAAAACTTTGAAATATCTATATTCAATTACATATAGTTAAAAAGGAAAATTGAAATGATATATATTTAGGGGTTTATAATCATAAAGGATCATGAAAAGAAACTCTTTTCATTAGTAATAGTATAATATTTAGATATAAATAATTCTATAACATGACATTTATTGTCCTTCATAGATACATAAAAAAATTGAAATACTTTTTTTTATTAAAAACAAAACGAGACAGAACTAATTATAATCTCTATTTGGCACAATTACACCAGAGTCTTACCATATTTCTTTAGATTACATCAAATTTTGTGAAATGCAATTTCTTTGAGCTTTGGTATATATAAAAGCATCTGTAAAACAATATGACATAAAAACCAAATTTTTCCATAGTAATTGCAATTTTTCATTGTGTCTAATAAATAAAGCGGACATTATCGTAGGTTCATTTAACCTGTAATCATTTTTTATGTGCATAATTTTAGACAATTTACTACCTTTCAAAAAGCTGATGTCAATCTTATATATTGACTATATATGTTTCTTACAAATTTATTTATTAGTTTGGGATTTCAAAGTTTATACATTGTTGAATAATCATAGTTTTTTTCCACCTATAAGTTAACTTATGTTCTAAAAAAATCTTTTTTTCCCCAGAGCATTATTTACTTTTAATACATTTGAAATAATGATGATTTTTTTTTTTTAAGAAGCTTCTTAAATCTGTTGCTTGTTGAAGTTGGATATTAAATCTTAAAAATTTAAATACCATAATTGAAAAAATATATATGATTTTCTTCCTTTAAATTAAAGGATGTATTTAAACTAAGGAATTACACAGATACTTCATACAACACAAATTGATCAATTTTGAAGAGTTGCTAAGTACAATGTCATTTGCCCTCTTTCAAGAACAAGTGTTATGAAATACAGCCCATTATTGAGCCTTTCATCCATCTGAAGAACAAAAATACTTTTAAACTCTCAAATATAAAATGTGACTTACATACATTTCTGAGTTAGAATTAGACTACTTAATAATGCCTGCATCTTTCAGAATTTTGACTGTCACTTCTTAAATTGAGTAATGCAGTTTTTATATGGAAGAAGAAATTATATAATAAAGTAATTACCGTAAAGAAATCACTATACGGAAAATCACATAAGGATTAACAAATAATTTTTTTTTGCAATTTGTTTATGTTATCTTTAAGTTTACAATAATTTTAAAAATGAATTAATATTCAAATATAGATTATTAGTTTTACTTATCAGAGCATTCCGGATAATTACTTATTAAAAAGTTTAAGATTTTACTAGATAAATTATACTAAAAATTTTTATTAAATTTTTAATATATATTAGTTTATTGATAATAGTACTTGTTTCATTATGATTTTATATTTCTAGGGTCCTGCTGGACCTAAAGGACCTGTAGGCAACCCTGGAAACCCCGGTCCTCCTGGAATGTTGGGCTTACCTGGACCCAGGGGTTCAACAGGAGAATCTGGAAGAGATGGTCCTCCTGGACTAACAGGTCCACCTGGTCCTCCAGGCCCACCAGGTCCTGGATTTCAATATGATGCTGCTGCTTTAGCAGCTTTAATGTCTCAAGGGCAAGTTAAGGTGAAAGAAAATTAAGTGTACTTTATTAGAGGCTAGATTTTATTTTTTTCCGTATAGCTGAAAGTATTACCTGTCATTTTAGCAAGATAAAATTAATATCATTTTTATAAATTATGAGATATTTTATTTATTTATTTTTTTTTTTTTTCAAACTGAGATTTGAAATTTCAAAATATTTTCGAAAGGGGCTTAAGAAAAAGCAAATCAACGACTGAGAGTTTTCCTTAGAACAAAAAAATACTTTTAATATTCAAAATGTATTTGGATTTAAAGTAAAATTCCTTGATAAGAACATAGATTTAAACTGGATCAGCTGATATAGAGTATGATTTTACCCCAACTGAATTGCTAACAAATCCACTTAGTGAAGAAAATTTAATCTTATTTTATTAACCAAAAAAATGCAAACTTTTTATCAGAAATCCATTATATACTCTCTCTTGACTTTGGAAAACCTTTAGAAATATGCTTATAAAATTATTTATTAAGTGCAGCAGACAGTTTCAATTTTATCTCTTTTGAAAATAATACATTATTATTCATCTTAAGGAAATATGAATTACTTAACTAAAGTTACATTTGCTTTCTTTATTTATATCATATGTTATAATAAAATGTTTCTATTTTTAAAAGTTAAAACATGAGTTTTATTGAACTTTATGTGAAATTTCAAAAATAACTTATTTGAAAATGAACAATCGAAGAAGGTAAAAAAATATGCATTCACTTATTTCTAAAAGGAATTTAGTCAGTTTTTTCCAGTCAGTAAATATGCCTCAGATGGTGTCGAATAGAGGGCATTTTTCTAGTTCACAATTCCTTACAGTTCACCATGTGCTCCATAACTTGGGATATCTTGAATCTGTCCCTTCAAAAGTTCAGATGTCTTTCATTTGTAACTCGAGATAGTACAGACCTTAGTCGTCTTGCAAAATTTCATCACAACTGTGTGTGATAATTGTGTATGATCAATACAAACGTATCCTTTTTTTTTTTTTTTGCTTCATTTCAGCATAAGAAGTATACACACTAAAAAGTTTTCTGTTTCTTCTTATCAAGATTTCTAAAGTGCATATAATCTCAAAGCATTCCATATAATTTTAAGATAATATTGCTATACATCTTAAATGTTACACTAATCTTAGGTGGTTTCACTGTATTTGTTGCTGCTTGCATGTCTTTTAGGTTCACCCATAACGCATTTGCTCAAGTTAAGGGTTTCAGCATTGTGCATAAAGATTCGATAATGTTAAAGTCTGATGACTGAGAGCATCAAGGCATATACTTTACTTCATCCTCATGTTCATTAAATCAACTTGTGTTGCACTTTATTGTATGGACAGAAACATTATCTGTATGAAATAAGGGACAGCCACCAGAGAATCTTGTTTGCACTATTTGATGAACATGATCCTAAAGTATGTTCAAATAGGGTTTGGCTATTACCTGATTCTTCATACCATCGAAAATCTGCCTCCATTGTTTACAATTAGAAACAAACAATCAGAATTGCACTGTTTTTTGGGATGTCCCAAACAAAAACACTTCCTGTGATAGGAAGCAAAGTGAAAAACGATTCGTCAGACCAAATTACTTCTTTCAATCATCAAGGTTCCAGTTTTGTATGAATGGGATCATTATTCATCTGAAACAATGGACAAACACCAGGAAAAATTGTTTGCACCATGTGATGAATGTGATCCTGAAATAAGTCCATATAGTTTTTGGTTTGTATCCGATCCTTCAGATTGATTATTGTTCCTAAAGAATGCCAAGAAACAGCATCTTTCACCATATCAGATCAATGTCCATTCTTTGCAATTAGAACCAAGCAGTCAAGATGGAATAATTCTGAGGGTCATTGCTAAACGTAAGTTCTTTCTATGGTGAGAAACAAAATAAAAAACACAAAGTTTTTCGTCTTCAACTCGCTGTATACGTTTTTGGCCTTGTCATTAAAGAGGGATTTGTTCGATGGTACACACCATTAAAAATTATCCTGTGAAGCTCCTGACAAGTTGTTCTGCTTGAAAAGGCATCTTTTTTTTTTTTTATCCTTGTTCAAATCTTCTGTTGTTTGCTCCATTAAGGATTTATATTTTTGATAAATAATTCGCATTTCATTACTCTCTGGTTCCTTCATGGCAACATCCTTTTATGCCTGTAGTTTCCACTTTTAGAAGAACCATGATAAATTTTTTATACCTGGCCATAATTGGACACAATTTCTTTTGCTGCACTCAAAACTTTGTCTGTTTCAGACACTAAAGCCTCTACTAAGCAAATATCATTTATCAAGCTTTCTGTTATCCGTTGAGATCTGTCATTTTAAAATGATATTACATAACTAGTATCTTATCTGTATCTGTGTCATTTGAAACAGCAAATAGTTGATTCCTAAGAATCTCCATCTGAGCTTTTGCACTTCATGTTAGGTGGTTAAAAATTATAAGGTCAATCACCAATAGCCTCCATTGTGCATCTCAGTGCGACGTTAATAAACTATCAAATCAAATTTTTGCCTCAGGTGTTTCATTAATTTACTTATTATCAATGATTAGCTTCATTTACGAATCAACACGTTTTTCTAAGACTGAAACTTATTTTTTCAGTAGTTTTTTAAAAAGTTTTTCTAATATTCCCATTTTGATTGTGTTCTATTTTTTCACTCACTTAAAAATAATGAATATAAAAATGCTTTTTATTTGTGGGATAAAAAAGTAAAACTCTTTTGAGAACTGAAATCTATAATTTAATGCTAATTGTAATTTAATAATGGTATACAGGAATTTGTCTATCTAATTTTATTAAGTATTGATAGTAAAGTTACTTTTGTATATATTTCAAATCATCCGTGTATTTAACATAGCTTAATTACACAGCCTTTCAGTTTTTCTTCTATATTATGTTATTACTATTTATTATCTTTTTTTGACAGAAACTAAAAACTTACATTGTGTATAGTGAGAATATTAGTTGAATAATAACGAATTAGTAGTGTTATTTTAAGATATAAATATTCCTTTCAAATGTAATAATCTGAGTGAGTTTATAGGGTCCTGATCCTTTATATGGGGATCAACCTGATCTCTCATCTGCTTCTGAGGAAGAAAAAAGAGAATTAATTTTTAAATTCTATGAGAAATTGGTGAAAGATTATAGAGAATCAAAAAAGCCGACTGGAAAAAAAGAGTTTCCAGCAAAAACGTGTAAAGAATTAGCTGAAGCACAACCTGATCTCCCAAGTGGTATGATGTTTTCTAAAATTCTTTTACTACTATTTAACTTTTTTATTTTATTTTTTTATAATTTGCTATGTTTTTTTCTGCAAAAATAACAATAGTTTTACTATTCAGGCTCACTTTCAAATAATTAAATTTGATGATGTATATTTCTAGATTCATTCACTTTACTTTTTATTTATAGTTGTCTTCACCTAATATTAAGATACAGAATCAAAACTTGGTGCATTTTTATCACATAAAAAATATCTCAATGTTATAAATCTGTGAAGGTGTAACATATACCAATTTATCACTCTGAGTCCTAAAAATTGAGGAAAATTCAATAAATACATATTTTTTTTTATTTGATGGAAACATATTTATTGCAAAAAAAAGAATTTAAAATTATTTTTAATAGAAATTGCATGTATTATAAAACAAGAATTTATCATAAATGAAGGGTTTTTTTTTCACTCATGTTATGTTTTAATTGAAAGACATCTTATTTGTATGACATTGATATTATTTCAATAATTTTAATTGTGAGCATTATAATGTATTTTGCATCTTTAATTTGCATTTCCTTCAGGAAAATACTGGATTGATCCCAATGGAAACAACCGAAATGATGCTATTGAAGTTTATTGCAATATGGATACAAAAGAAACATGTATAATACCTGATCCTGATGAGGTAAACATTTAATTGATAATATTGTTAGATATATATTTATATAAATGATACTCACATAAAGTTTATTTTAATCATATTTTATGTGAACATTTTTGTAAGAGTTTTTTTAAGTAAAAATGTATGTGTAATGTTAATGCTTGTTAGGGAATACAACATGAAAATTATAGGGTACGATTATTTTGGAATTCGGAGCAATTTATGTGATCCTGTATAGTATTATGCTTTAAATATGCCTGTAGCCTGATTTTAGTATTTGATATTTATTGATTATGGAGACATTTATCATCTGTGAAGTTTCCTGAAGCAGTTTTCATCTAGAGATTCCATTTGTAAACTCTTGTAGGCTATAAAAATTTAGTTTCCTTTATTAATGTTAGATTGGAAATGAGTGTAATGGTTGGGAAATCCAAGAAAACCTGTTTATTTGATGGAGACACCCAGAAAGTCTTTACTGGTTTTTAATGAGCATTATTCTGAGGAAGATTTCAAGTTGAAAATCTTGTCATGCTGGGCAGTGATAAAGATGGCTTTAAAATGACATTCATAGTTGTTTGCTGTACATAAGATTCCTTTTGTTTGTACCTGTGAACACTGCTGTAGTCACAATCTTCTAATAGTTATATCAGATTGGCTTAGTGACTAGTCATTCCTTTAAATGATAATGCAACACTTTTTGCAAGTCCGTTAAATGGGCTTAAATGATGATGGATTTTTAATGGAAAAGTGTTTCCATCAAGTTAAAAGTAAAGACAATTTTCATCTTTGTACTGAATTAGGATTTTTAGTTTCTGTTGGGTAAAATTGTTGATTTGACTGTCTGTCTTTAACTGTGCAGCAATTTACATTATAAAAATAATTTAAATTTGGAAGGCTTCTAAAACAATTACAAATATTTATTATTTTTGCTTATTTTGTTGCTTTATACTTACTCAGCTTATATTTTTTTGTAAAATCTTTGTTTATAATTACAGTCATACATTAGAGTAATTTTTGTTGTTGAAACTAGGATAATTATTAAAACCGAGACGTTAATTCGTTAAAATAATTCAGTGTTAGTGTTATAAATTTTATTCATATAATTCTTATTTCAGTTTTGTATTTGTCTAGTAACCAAGTAATACTTTTTTTTAACAATGATACTTAAACTTTGATTGTGAAACTTAAAATTTATTTTTAGCAAGGATGTTAAAAAATAGATGTACATAAGAAAGCTTTATATTTCATTACATACAGCATTAATATTCGTGAGATTTAAGATAGAAACTTAAAAGGTTTTGAAAAACTATTGAAATCTTATTTAGATCCAAAAATTGTTGAAACTTATTATTCAAAGTTGATTCATTTCATATAATTAGTTGTTGTTTTGATTTTTTTTTTTTTTTTTTTTTGTTTCTTTTATATGTTTCATCACTTTTAAATTGATTTGGTACATGTCAATAAATCTTTTGTTTTGTAACATTTTTGCAATTTTGAATCGATCATCTTTTTAAAAATTAATTTTTGTATCCTATTAGCATTTTTATTTTGATGCTTTTCAATATAATGTACATTACATGCTCAAATTGCAACCTTATAATGATATTAAAATAATATTAATTCTTATGTAACCAAAATTGATCATATTTTTACTGAATTCCATTTCCCCCTCTTTTCCTTTCAAAGATTCCTCGAGGAAGCTATGTAACAGGCCGTGGACAAAAGACATGGTTCAGTGAAATGGACTCTGGATCAGTGGTATGGTCATTTTTATTATTTTTTTACTTCTGCAAGTTTATTAAACACCTCTTTAAAAACATATAAGACTTTTCTTATTTAACTTCTTACATAACTTTTATATCTGATAAAATATACTAAGACATTTTCTTATTTTATTTCTCAGTTTCATTACAAGATTGATCATGGACAACTTACATTCCTCCAACTTCTAAGTGAAAAGGCATCTCAGTCTATCACGTATCATTGTCGAAACTCTGTTGCATACTATGATGCTAAACATAAATTTTTCAAACGAGCTCTTCGACTCATGGCATACAATGATCTTGAATTAACAGCTGATGGAAACAAGCACTTTACATACAGCTCTTCATCTGATGGATGCCAGGTAATTATCAAAGTATTAGGGAGAGAAATTCAGAAATAACTTGAACAAATTTATTCTATCTATACCTTTTTGTTCTTATTCATATATTTAAAAGTTTCAACTTGACAAATTTTACAGATTAACTTTTTTTATTAAATTTTTTTCAAAAATTAAATAGATGAAGAAATACTGTTGTGTGTCAATTCAATGTAAAGTGCTATGATTACATAGTTTTATTTTTATGGGGGAAAACTATTATTATGAAATTATTTTTGTTGATCTTGTTTGTAATTGGATAAAAATAAATTTCTCTGAGAATCATGTTTGTCAATCATAAGTATTGTAATTTTGTTACAGAATCTTGAATAGTTTTCTCATTGTAGATTATCATGAAATTTTGTATACCGTTTTCTGTATGAGAGTTTTATTAGAAATATTTCAATGGCTCATGTACAGCCTTATATTAATTTTTCTACTTATTTAATTTCAGAATCGAAGCAATGACTGGTCTTTTACTGTACTAAATTATTATACTGATAAGCCTCAAAGATTACCCATTATTGACATTGCACCTCGTGATGTGGGTCTGAAGGATCAAGAATTTGGTCTTAGTATTGGACAAGCATGCTTTGTGTGATCTCAGAACTCAAGATATATTGAAATCAATATGTGTGATAATGAATTTTCTATATGATAAATACAAACAGTAAAATATAAATGTCTTTCGTGCCATGATGTATGTAAAAATCATTTCTATCTGTATTTTCTTTTAAATGTCATTTCATAAAAATTCATGAATGGTGCTCAAAGTTTGAAATGCTCAAAATGTGTCAAGAACTTTTTCCAAACTAAAGGGCATTCTTAAATAATTTTAACACTATTATATTGGAAGTTTTATCAAGAGTTGTTAAATCTTTCACTGCCATTTTTGCTGTATTTATAATAGTTTTAATATAATTTTATTAAAAATGTATTTCAATCTGTTTGCTCTTTCATTAAATTTTTGTACATGCAGGAACATAATTTTTTTGTAAAAACACTGAAATTATGCAAATTCTCATATTTTATTTTACAATTTTTTCAAAGAATTATACATTAATGCAACAACAAACACCTGCATGATCTTTAAGATAGATCAATATTACTAAAAAACGTTTAAAACATTAAAAAAGCAAAACTTTTTCTTTGAACAAGATTTAAATGCAATTCTCTTAATGCTGCTTATTGCTTTTTCAATTTTTAAAAATATGATCTGCGTTCTTACTTCAAACTATGTCTTTGAATAATAAGTTAATCATTTTCTATGTGTTATTCTAATGTGTTTGAAATACTATTATTTCTTATCCTTCTCTGCCTCACATTCTCGTAGCATACTTGCTACCATTCCATTCATAATTTGCCAGATATTCTTACTTATAACGAAATATGGCTAAAATGTCTTTATCTGAGATCGATTTAAATAACTATTTTATGACTATTTGTTATTTTATAAGTATTTATAGATACTCATTAGTAATATAGCTCTTCATTCTATCAAATCTTGAGACTGATTTTAAAAATAGGAAGTATTTCATAGTTTTATGCATTTAAATTAAACGATAAAATATGAATTATTCTCTCAACATGAATGTAAATTTATGAAAAGGCTGTATCAATGTAACATAAAATTTTAATGAAATATTAATACATATGTAATTCATCAATAACATTTAAACAAGTTTTTATTAGTTTGTACAAATTTCTCTTTTTATTTCAAGCTCCTCATTTTGTAAATTAAAATTTATATTCCAATATTATCGGATCATAGCACTTAACCTCTTGCATTTCTGAATTTATTCTACCTTTCTCAATATACTCATACACTTGGCTCTGAATTCCATTTGAATATATGATAAACTGATAGATTTTTTTTATTCATTCAGTTTTCAAGACTTTTGAGGTAGGCATAATTCTGTTACAAAATAAAACTGTGCTGCAAATTTTATATTTTTATTCCTTTAGTATGTTCACTAGTGATATTTTTCTTCTGCATGCCATATGGTCAAAGTAATGGAATACATATTTAATTTTTAATATATTTTCCCATGTATATTCAACTTATGCCTTTTATTTTCTTAATTTCTAATACATTTCAAACTTGGTATTGTAAACATAAACATAAAGGGGCTATCTTATTTCATTATTTGAATTCCTGTAGTCACTTATACAGTATTTTCTTCAGGACAAAATGGAAATATACTCATAGTACAAAATTTGATGAGTTTGATAAGATATATTATTCTGATGATAGACAATTATTTGATTTTCAGTTAGATACTTTAATAATTTCGAAATCTTAACTAGAGTTGTTTAAAAAAAATTTACGTGTGGTTTCAAGAGATACTCTTATATTTTATTCCTCAAATTGTTCCATGGGAATTTGAACATATTGTGATATTCATAATGAATTATATTAGTAATACCTGATGAAATGAATAAAGTGATTGATAGATTTTTTATTGAATATCATTTTTAGAATATAAAGCTATGAGAGTATGAATAATCTTTCTCACACCTGTTAGGTTGAAAACAAGCAATTTCAAATTTGAATAAAAATTCTAGTGGTATTCACAGTACCCATATCAATTCAACTATATCAAATATGTGTCATCCTATTTCGATTAGGGAGATTTAAACTGGAAACTATACATTTAGTGAGTTTAATTGGCTAAAACAAAAAAAAAATTATCCTGTTAATTGAAATTTCATTATAAATTAGTTGTACACTGTATATAAGAGAGTAACATTAATTAATTCCACTCAAAATTCCATTATCAAATCCTTTTTTTTAACATTTCAGTATTTAAGTAAATGGTATAATATATATCTCTGTGATACAACAAAAAATATTCTTCACTTTGATGCCTTCAATTTGGGTGTAGATCGATTAATCTTTAACAATTTAATCAGTTACATGTTACTTTACTTTAATGTCTACTTTTAAGAGGGCATGTACTAAATCATTTTGAGCAACCGATTAATTTGCAAAACCTTGTAACATTTTTCATTTTTTGAATTAGTTTAGTATTGAATTATTTTGTTTATTAAAATAAAATAAAATTTTTAATTAGTTTTATTTCAGAAATAAAACAGATCGTTCATAAAATTTGTATTTGCCTCTTAATAAGTTAATCGTTAATTATACACTATAAACTAGTATAAGACCCCTTAACGATGAGATCAATGACCATTTGACCACCAACGACCATTTGAGATCATGCAATCAGTTTTTAGCATTTCTTAAACTATTGGAAGTAAGTTCATGAAATTTAAAGATTTTAGGATTTTGCATAAGTATTCAAAGTATTGAAAACATTTTTACGGTCTGCATTAATAATTCATAATTTATGTTAATAGTATTCTTAAATTTTTCTTAATAATTTAGAATTAGAAAAATATTATTAGTTTAAAAATCTTTAAAAAATATTAACTAGTAAATTTTATACAATCAAATTTATGAGATACTCATTTAAAATTAGGGGACACGTTTTTAAAACCCATTGCAATGCATTCACACTGCATGATAGGAATCGTGGAGTTTCCAGATTTACATTAAATCCCGTTCGGTAAAATCCATAATTGGATTCTGGTCTCTTATTACAATGCGGAAAGTGGATGTCAAATTGATTCGCCTTCGCATTGGACATTTCGCATCGCTTCTTTCATAAGCACTTTTTGTTTGGCAAGAGTGCTCCCGAGTGTCCTTACTGTCAAGTCTCTCATATACTGTTTATTACATTTTAATACAGTGTCCAATGTTTTATTATCCATCGTCTCACATTTTTTTTTTATTATTATTCTGTATAAAACTTGTCTAATTTTTTTTTTTTTTTTTTTGGGGGGGGGGAGCCTCCTATCGTAACTTATTCGCTTTTTTAAGTAAAATTGGCCTTTCACACCAAATTAAAAAAATTTAATCTTTCAACTTTGTCTCTTTAAATAAGCATTATAACTATTTTCTTTATGTTTTGATATTCATGTGGTTTTTTTAAAAAAAGAAAGCGTATTTTTGGAATACGTCAAACAAATGTTTGGCGCCGCATAGTCTAATTTAGCTCTTATGCCATAAACAAAATAGTCATACTCTCACTTTTTAAACCCGCATAACTCAGAAACTTTCAAGCAGAATCTGACAAAATTTGAAACTTTTCGCTATTTCAAGATGAAAAGTTAAGCAATTTATAAGCATAATTGTCAGTTCCCTTTGAGTTATTGACAAAGATTATTAAACATATTTTTTTACTACTGTACATCAACAGTTACTTGAATGTTTGTTGACTTTTATAGGATAAACACTCAAAATATAACTTTCTGAATTCTGAAAAACCGTTCCAATTTAGTCTCATCTCCTTACATTCAAGATAAATTGTCTGACATATATATATATATAAACTGAATTTTTCAGAACAATGAAATGATTGATTGAAACGCAAATGTTCTCTATCTTTATCGATATTCAACATTATAATTACCGTCATGATATATCTGCTGCTTTGTGTTGGTTACAACCTGCTTTGTTTTAATTCTATAAGTTTAAATTGTGTCGTTGTCAGACCACTTTTACGTTACAGTTATACTTTGCATATTTTATGAAGTCAATTTTTCACTCTACTTGAGAGGACCGTGATCGTCCTATCAGATAAAAAGCGGCTTTTTTGGCTGGATTAAAGTTTCAAGGCTGTTTCCGTGGAATACTGTCAAGTGAAATTAAAGAACTACTATTCATCTGGAGCCTTATTCCTTGTAAGGAGAAGGAGTTAATAGAGTGAGAATGTCTCTTTTGTGTGTCTCTTATATCTAATTCAGGATTACAAAGCCTGCTTTAATAATCCTAATCTGAGATCAGTTTAAACAAATCATTCTAATCATATTATAATCCCAGAGATAGTAACTGGCATTCGAAATCCTTCAAATTTTGCCACCAGAATGGATTGAAATAATCATCGTTACCTTCAAAACCTGGCAAATAATCTGTATTCTTTTATCCAATGTAATTAGTATTAAAAGTCTCAACTGATTAAATAATTGTAGCTGGAAATCAGTTAATTCAATAAATTTAATGATTCAGTTAAATTATATTTTTAAAATATATTACGATGAATTTTTCATTTCGATTCTTGAGATTTAATTCTAACTTTTGCTGCCTTTTTTTTTTATCCAGAACTTTTTGAATTGCTCATAAATGTAAAATCAGTACATAATATTTGGCTAAAATGGGAACAAAAAAAGTTTGCTTCTCTTGGAGATATCTAAATATTGTCGATTCATTTCCTACACTTAAACAACGGTAAAAAGTGAATACTTGTATGTTCACTTATAATTTTACGATAGCAAATAAATTTTTAAAATTCTCTATCTAATTCCATGCGTTTTATTCATATTCCAATTATTTAATTTCAAGTATGCATCATCAAGTATGCTTATTTTGATCACATAGATAAACTATTTAACTTCTCCCTAAAAAAAAATCTAATTATTGAAATTTACATTTATCTAAATATTATAGAGCAAATTTTGGGACATTTTGATTCACAATACAAACAATAAATTTCTACGGGCCTTTTATTTTTATTATTTTCTTTCTAAGGCATTCTTTTATAAATTTATTTCAGTTAATTCTGATCACGTCTATTCATCAGACTCATTTTTCTTTTTTTTTTTTTTTTTTTTTTTTTTTTTTTTTTTTTTTTAAAAATAAATAGTTTCCTGTAAGTCAATGACTTATTTCCCAAAATTAAAGTAAAAATTAAGCTTTTTGAAACAAATCATAACCTCCAAGATTACTTTCATTTCCTTGTCTTTTTACTTTGCTAAGCCGTTTTATCATAAAACTCATTAGAGCGATTGCATTGCTCCTTTTCATCATAAGCTTGTCTTAAGGGGATCAAGCACCCAAAAAATCAAAATATTGGGGGTGGGGGAATATTGCTTCATTTGATAAAATATACTTTTAAATAAAGTTTTCGCCAAAAAATTAGACCTATTTCAGAATAATTGATTACTGTTACAAAAATTTTAGTGAGTGTTCTCCTTCGTCTGTAGAGACTTATATATCACTTGAATAGCTTTGCATTTATTTTCAAACTCTAAAAGTATATCTTTCATACTAACAAACATACAAAATTATAGAAAGTAATGGGAATGGTAACATATTTGTTTAAACTATAAATAATTGCACTTGAGAGGAAAAGAACTAATTTTTATTAGAAAATTGAAGGAAAAACTTTCTAATAATTGTTTGAAAGAGTTGAATAAAAAAATTATGGAAATATTAGTTTAGTTTATATTAACGTCGCACTAGAAGCAACACGAGGTCTATTGGCGACGGATCTCTTAATTTTGAACCACGGACAAGTGACGAGGAAGACACCTGAGCTGGCACCTCCCTCTCCTAACATCCACACCACGCCAAAGGGAGGACTTTGGGCCCCAATAGATTTAACGTTCATCAACCCCGGATACACAGCGGGTCTTTAGCGGCCAAGGATCGAGCCCGCAACTGAACGAAAACCGTCGGTTGCGAATCCGAAGCCATGACCACTAGGCTACCACGGCCTTATAGAAATATATCGATAGATGTGATTTTTGTTCTGTTTAAAAATTAAAGTGTTCGAAAAATTAGATAATAATAGCTAAATATGGGATTTGAAAATTAACAAACAACACAAACAGAATTTCCTTTAATATTAGCCGTAATTCTGAATCGCAACGTATTATTTAAATTTAAATCAACATCAAAATATTTATTTCAAGGTATATCATTTTTAAGAACGTGGCCTGTTGGAGATGATATTTAACCCCGCATAACTGCTGGATGAAAGAAGGCTTAATATCCTCCCCCTTGTAGATAAATGCAATATTTACTGATAAACACAATTAAACTTAACAAGTTCAAAAGACTTGTCTTCATTTAAATGGATTAGACTGTCCCCCATATATAGAGACCTAAACTCTTAAAGCAGTTTATTTTATGAATTTAAAAAAACTAAATCTTTTATTGCATAAATTATTAAATTTTATAACATCACTTGATGTCTTTAGGTTTTTAAATTAATTTTAAAAATTTTTTGGAAAAGTATTTTTAATTCATTCTGTAGTTTTGTATATTCACAATCAATCATATCAATATTTTGGCGGTTAACTCACACACACACACACACATATATATATATATAAACAAAATGTATTATAAATATATGTTAACTAAGCTATTACTAGCTGGACACCGTTGAAACCCATAATAAAAACATAGCCTGATATTCCAATGCGAAGAGGTATTTCAGATTTATTCACCTTCGAAATGGACTTATTCGCCTTACACATACCTTTAATTTGTTTATATTTTTATCGTTATAAATAATATGGCCATAAGTATTAAATTAAATAAGTAATATTAAATCCCTTTCATGAAAAAATATTTTTATTAATATGATAATTCTTTAAAATATCTAGAAGATAATTTATAACATTATATATAAATATCTATTAAACTAAACAGATCTTCAAAGTAGAAGTTATGGATAGAGTAAATTTTGCTTTTTATGTATTTAATTATACAACTATTTTAATATTAACCTTCTTATTAAAAAATTATCTATGGTATATTGTTAAATAGTCGAATATTCTCTCTCTCACACACACATACATATATATATGATTCAGAACTTAGAGAATATAAGCTAGTGTTTATATATTCTATGAATTCAATAACATGACTAAATTAAAACTGATACTTTTAGATTCGACAGCGACTACAGCAAAATTTTTATGTACATATGTGTTTGACCGAAATATTAAGAAATTAAATGTTATAATAATAAGTGTTACGATAAATTTCTCTTTAAGAAAAAGAAGGAATGATTCAAAAAGTATGACTATTGATTTTACCCATTCTAGAATTCATGAATTTTAAATTTTTTTATATCCCCTTTAATAATAGCAAAAAGACAATTTTTAGCTGATATATGTTATTCAAACCTATAACGTCGAATAACGTGTAAGATTGGAGTTTTTTACATCCCTCCCCAAGTGTGTTATACAAATTTGGTTCAATTACCTTTTAAGGTCCTCTGGTAATAGACTCACTTCTCTCCACTTCTCAGTTACTTTTGGAATTGATATTGAGTATGATTATATCTATGTATACTTATAAAATATCATACTAATGAGATTTTATCAATCGAATTCTGGGAGCACAGAAGTCATGGCCACGAGCTCATGGCCAGGGATGTGCGAGTCGAGTCCTAGATTACAGTCTTGGTTCCATTAGAGATTACCGGGCAAAAACTATGGTAACCAGGGTCGGCCATTGGAGGGGGGAGGGGTGCGGCGGATGCTGTGCATCGGGATCCCCAATTGGAGGGCCCCCCAACAAGATCAAGAACTAATATAATGTACTCTTGTGGCGAACCACTACTTCTACCTGACTCGTGTGCCATAATACAATCAAATACAAATAACTCTAAAAGTCAATAACCTACGCAAGGATACACCAGTAAAATCTAACACAACTATTTATTTATCAATTACTGTAATATAACGTCTAAGGAGTATTCGCTCTCTTTGGGGATCTTTGGTTTAACCCACCTATCCAACTATTATTGAAATAATACTCTCTTACCAAAACCTTTTCAGTGTAGGCTACTTTGATTTACTAAATCCTCTGCGACAGTTACCACCAGTAACAACTCTTAATACCATCGATCTCTTGTTAGGAATACACTCAGTGTTAATCCCATTCATCCTCTATCCTCTAAATTTCTCTTTGCTTATATACCGTCATATCAAAACCACTTCTCTTTATTTCATCCTTCCTCTAATTAACATAATCTCGTTTCATTTTGGTTGGGAAGAAATTGTTATTTCTAGCAATCAATCTCACTAAAAGTCCCCAAGGTTACTGAAGAGAAAAACGCGAACAGCCCAACGTCACACTCTTGTACATGAAAACTTGACAAAATTCTTACCGTTGTCAGTATGACGTAAAGTTCATTTTATCGTAAACATTATTATAGTATATCTATAAATTTCGACAATTTTCAAATTAATTCTTAATGACACGAATGGTCAGTTTTTGTTATTTGATTCAGCAAACTCCCGAGAATCCCCACCTAAACTGAATTTTTTAGTCCAGCATGTGTGGAAAACGCTTAATGCACTTTATATATTAAGCATCGAAAAAGAAATTGCAAAAAATTGTAATTTTTCTGAAGTAATTAATGTATTGGCAAAAACAAAATCACGCATTAAATAAACATACATCAGTAGTATATGTTCGTGTTTGTAATTTTTTTTACTTTATAAAAAATTTAGGGTCCCAAATGGTTTTTTGCACCCAGGCCCCTTTATAGAGAAGGCCGACTCTGATGGGTACAACCGGGACCTCCTGTACAAAGTCCTTACGCGACGTGGTATGGAAATAAGGAAATCAATAACTTACAAAATTCGTCGCTTGTAGCTCTGGCACTCGTAGAGTGCTTTAATTCTAAATATCTTCAATACTATGATTAAAGACGAGGATCAATTAATAAAAAGGTTCCTACAACAATTAAACTCTAGGCTTCAGTTCAATGACAATGTGTGTGTGAAACGTAAATTTTTACCAATAATATTAGGTTTGCAAAACATGATTATGAGGTATTTAAATGGCTTTTATTATTTTACATTAAATAAGGAGCCCCTTTATAAAACTAAATTTTGAGCATAGAATGAAAATGAAATATATTCTAATAATAATAAAAAGAATGTTTTATAAGCTTCAAAAAGCACATTAGGGTTTCATAAAAAATTCATCCCATGGCATAAATTTAAAATCGAAATAAAATAAAACTTTTTTTTTTTTTTAAATCTAAAAGAATTTCTCAATTTTTAATTACTTAAATAAGAAAAAAAATTGTAACATTAATATATGTGATTTATCCTATCCACATTATTTACAAAATTATGCATATAGTTATGTTTTTATATGTATTGCGTTTATATATAATTATTACACAATTATTTTTTTTAAAAAAAATAGCAACAGATTCAACCTCATAACCATTCCTCGATTACAATAAACTTCAGGTTCATTCTTATCAGAATTCTCTCTGTAATCTATTAAAATATAAATTAATTTGTATTTCTTAATGAACTTTACCAAAAACATCTGACTCTAATTAGTTAAACTGTTGCAAGGCCTTTTTTGCAGACATTCTTTGATGTAAATTTTTTTCTTACATCTTTGTGCTTGACAGACATTAAAATAAATTAATACTTCATTGTAGAGTTGCTTATGATCTGGAGTAAAACCAGAATTATTCAAGTACTCAAAACGAAATTGATTCTAACATTAAAATATATGGGAGTTTTTAGTAAAATTTTCTTTTTCAGAAATAGAATTTCAGAAACAGAAGGCTCAATTCGAAAAACGAAATTGAATAGCATAATTTACTCATGTTTAGGATTTATAACTCTAGCATCAAAAGAATTCCCTTTCTTAATTCTGTTACCAATTTTAATTTTTGATTACTTAATTATTCAGGCATTTTCTAATTTTATTCTCAAAATGAAGCAAGTAACTCACTCTGACTTGCGGTGGTCCAGTGGTCAGGGTCGCGGTTGGCGACTTTCGTCGAGTCGTGGATTTGAGCCTTGATGCCACCAAAGACCCGCCGTGTAGCCGGGGTTGATGTACGTTAAATCTGCCGAGGCTCAAAGTCCTCCCGTTGGCGTAGTGTGGAATTTCGGAGAAGGGGTGCCAGTTCAGGTTTCGTCCTCATCACTTGACCTAGGCTCACAATTACGGTGACCGTCACCAGCAACCCAAAATTATGCTTCTACGGCTACGTTCATAAAACCAAACCTTCTGATTTGAAAAATATAGGCATAAAAATGCTTCGATAAAATATATTCATACCACTTTTGAATTTGTTCTTATAAAATTGTCTTAGTTTATATTACTAATTGTAATACTGAATCGAACTTCAGGAGCAATAGTTGAGACCCACAGAATATTTAGCAGAAGAAAAGCCAGACCTTCTATAATAAAAATTCAAATTGATCAATTTCTTCCGATTATTGAAACATTTACAGCTTTATCATCTTTAGCGTTACTTTTAACAATTTGGATGCCTTATTTTATTATACTTCTGTATTCATTTTACATAAAAGTATCTTTTAAATTTTATTTTGAAATCATGCAAAAAGAGCATAATAAAAGTTTTATCTAAATATAAGAGTTACTAACATTTCAAAATTTTAGAGATACTTCTTAAATTACTTTCAAAGATTTTTACATTCAGTTATATTTTTAAAAATTATAAATTTATCTACATTTTTATAAAAAAAAATTCTATTTGTTTCTTACAAGATATTTACGTGGGTCATATATATCATATAAGTACATAAGACTAAATTTCAGACTTTTTCTTTAATATACATTTTCCATTTTTTTCTCGAAGTATTTGAGGACATTTGATCTCATCTAAGCAATTATTTCTCTTAGTTTCACAAATTATAATGCTATAACATAAAAAACTACCCTAAATAATAATTATAGATAATAACAAATTTGTTGTTGCTTTGTGAATATTAATTTTACAGTACTATCAAAGTAATAACTACAAGTATAACTTTAAATACAACAAAATAACTTTTACAAGTAATAACTTTAAATAACTACAAGTATCATAGCTCATTTTTACCGCATTTACTGTTGTCTCAGAAAAGGATGAGAACATTTTTAGCCGACAAAGATTTCTCGTCGTATCAGTTTATTTAATAATACTTTTTTAAAACTACCGGTGAAAAGGCTATTGATGATTTGACACATATTCTTCTACGGTTTAAGATTTTCTGATAAGTTTAGGGACCTTTGATAACCTCGGTTCAGTAATATTGCAATTTTTTATTTCGATGGAGAAACGAATAACACATATTACAGAAGTTATTAATATGTTATATTTAGCTTTTCTTTGTCTCTCCCAAACTTGAACGAAAAATTCAAAGCTTTTCGATTTTCTCACATGAGTAGACTTGTAGGACTCTCACTGAAATATATATACAATATTGCGAAATACGCCTTAAAAACTTTTTTTTATAAGTTGACTATATTGTAAATGTTGGTATTTAAGGTGCCAGCAAGGAGCTATAAAAGCATACAGCTCTAGCGGTTGAAACCATCCAGAATTCTCTTAGAAGTTCTAGATATTTCTTATCTTGTGTTCGCCTTGGATTAAAATTCGCAATGGAGTTTAAGGTAAGAAAATTTGCCGTAATTTCTGTTTAGCATTTTACCTCGATTTTCATCAGTTTAACATTTAATTCAGTTAACCTTCAATTTTTATTTTAAGCAAAGAAATATTATTTGAACTTTTAAAGAAAAATTAGTTTAGTTTTATTTAAAAGAAGCACTTCGGTATAGAAGGCTTTTATTTAAGCACTTCATTAAGAAATTTGCCTTAAAATCTCATTTTATTCGAGCAGATTTTGAAATATTTAAATTATCTTTGTCACATAAATATAATTCATGTCACCATTAGAAATAAAATATACTTATATACCTAACCCACTAAAATGATCACATTCAATTTGTGAAATTAAAAAAAAAAAATGTCCAAGTATTAACTCAAATTTTTCAGTATTTGAATTAATTTCAGATTTCGCACTTAATTTTAATGAGTTTAACGCGAAATGGAGGAGTTATTAGGAGAAGACTCATATGTGAAACATATGCTAATATTTTCATTAAATTATGGATTACTTAAAATATTAAACGCGCTCGCTCGCTGTGGAATATTTCAGAAGTAATGTACAATAATTTTTTTTAAAATAAATGAATGTTTAACCTTTTATTGTCTTTTTTCTAAAATAGTAGTAATTGTAATAAGTTATAACTTGTTGTTTGAATTGTGTGGAAAATTGTTCATTTTAAAAAACTTTTAAGTATAATAATATTTTTAAATATATCTTTCACACACACACAGCGTCTATGATGTAGAATTGGGATTACGTGGTAATTTCGTACATTTACTAATGAATGCTAAATGAATAAATTTTTGAATGTTAAATAGCTTTCACTTAAAAATTCTCGTGCCCGAAATGTTTCCTTTCCTACTTGTATATTATTATATCAGCAACTCAAAAATAACATCGTATATGTGCTATTCCTTTACTAGCTGTTCATATAAAGTAGTTCTATTTCAATATTTTAAAAAATAAAATTTATTTACAGAAGTTTAAAAGATCGTTTTCTTAAGGTTATTTTGAAAAATTAACGTGGAAACTGAATGAATTCATTTTAAAAATCTCGTCTTAAGGTAGTATTTATAATTAAGGCTGTTGAAACACAATAAACAGAAAATTTTAATTTATAATGAAATGTACTTTGATTTTTAAAACTTAAAAGCAAACTGTTTCCTGGGAAAAAATATGATTTTTAAGCAGAATTTCAAAAAAAAAAAAAAAAAAATTGAAAAAACATGTTAGTATAAGAATATTTCACAAAGCAAAGACCTAAGATTTCCATTCAGTTGGAAATAACTCATTTAAATGATTTCTTCTCTTCTAATATTAGAGGAAATTCATTGGCAGAAAGACTGCTGATCCAGCTAATATTTATCATATCGTGTATTATAAATCAGTTAAATGTAAATTAAAGCAATATTTAATATATACATTTATACACTTGAGCATTCAACTATGTGTTCCTTAAAATATTTTCCATCATATCGTATAGTTCCTTAAGAAATTTTATACGAGTAATCCTGAAATGTTTACAATTTGCAAGACTTAGTTACAACTTTTTTTATATTAATAGTTTTTGCGAAAGACGTATTTGTAAAATCGTTTCATGTAAAATAAAAAATTAATTATTTTAAGAAATATTAACATTTTTTCACTTTAAAAAGGCGTCTAAGTATTCATAACAAAATGAGCAATCATTTAATATTTAGCACAATGAACTGTAAGCCGTTATAATGAATTTTTATATAACCTCACGCTACACACACACACATTTGTAAACCCTTTTTAAGAAACTGAAATTACAAAGCCAGTTTTAAAATATTTGGAATTTTACTTGTTTACTGGTTGTTTTTATTTATTTATTTATTTTTAAATTTTTCACTAACTGATGTTTCTAGAATTTTTATTCAGAAAAATACTGTCAATTAACTTGTATATGTACTTACTCCATGCTTGTTAAATGGGATATCTGTTCGAGAGTATTTAAAAACTTTTAAAAGGAAAACAATGAAGTTATTTGCGTGGTTTTCCAACTTTCTGTTTGTTAAAAGTAATAAATTAAGTTTAATCAAACAATTTTAACTAAATGCAAAGAGAAAGAATATGAGCAGAGTTCGGTTTTACACTTTTAACTGCTATTATTTTGGAGAAAATGCACTCGTTTTATGGGGTTTGATTGAGTCAATAGGCATCATTTTCGTATTAATTTTATGTTCGTTGTTTACATCTATACGTACTTAACATGATACATTTGCCTAATTATAATGAAAACTGTTTGCTTTAAGTATAATAAATTAATCTTTAACAGTAGAGCCTTATTTACCTATTATATTATTTCTATCATTTTTCTCCTTATCGCTTACTATGTAAGACTAATAGTTTATTATTTTTTAGGTACTAGCAATATTAGCCATGGCTATAATTCACGTTTGCCAAAGTGGATTTGTTGGTGTTGGAGGAGACGGAGGTCAACTAGGCAAAGGGGGTTTTGACATCCTGAATGGTGGATATGGAGGAGGCATTGGTGCTGGTGGAAACAATGCTGGATTAGCTCTTGTGGTTCCTGTAGATGGTCTTAAAATTGGTGGACAAGGAGGTGGATTTGGAGGTGGAAAAGGAGGTTTCTCTGGTTTTGGAGGATTTGGTGGTCACAATACGTTTGGTGATCTTGGTCTTGGTGGTGGAGGATTCAACATTGGAGGAGGACTTGGATGGAGACCCAAAGGTGGTCTAGGAGGATATAATTTGGGTGGCTTAAGTGGATTTGGAGGAAAAGGAGGATTTGGAAATTTCGGCGGAGGATTCGGAAATTTTGGTGGCAAAGGAGGATTCGGAGGAGGAATTGGAGGAGGTGGCTTCAATTTGAGGCCAGGATTTGGAAATAATAAAGGAAGTGCATGGTGATAATATAAAAGTAAGTAAAAAAGGCATTTTATTAGTTAAAACTATTAGTAATACTTTTTTTCATTACTTTCCACAAAATAACCAACAAATATTTTTTTAAAAATATGAAATGCTTATTTTTAAACAAAATCTGTGTAACAATAAATCCAAAGTATGAAATATAATTATGTCACTTAACGTTATGTAACCTAAAACTACTATTGAAATTATTGTAACTTTAAATAAATATTAGAATTTAATAAAATAGTTAAGGAATAAAAAAAACTTGCTGTTTATTGATAACATTTTAAAAGTTTCAAATGGATCGAATCATAAGCAAATCGTAAATTTATATATAATAATGGTTTCTTCTTGTAAAAATATTAATTGGAGAAAGTTATCAATTTTAAAAAGAAGAGTTGTATAAGTATAATATATTTATGTATTAACTGTGCAGCTCAGTAAAATGCTCAAAATTCATTCAAAATCTAAAATATCTTCCTATTAAAAAGAACTAAGGCAATGACCAACTTAAATAACAAAAATTTGTAGTCACATATTAAATTTAATTTCATTCTCCCCCTTCGAAATGGGAGAGTGAATCATGTATTTCAATTCAGTTCAAAGTTTAATTTTCATATTGTCCAATCTGTAGTGAGGGTTAAAATCAGCAGAATATGATCAGACACATAGTTTTAAAAAAGCAACAAGATAAACCAAGTGATTTGATTGATTCTAAAAGAAATGTTCATGATTCATCTCAGACTGGAAAATACGACACATTGAAAACAAAAACAAGTGAAGCATAGCGTTACTTCCTTAAATGCCAGAAATGTTTATCTGAAACAGTAGCTCTTCCTTTTATTTTTAGATTTAATGAATACACTTACTTTTCTAAAAACAAAATGTGCTAAATAATAATAGTTTATTCTGCTAAAATGTGTTAGAGAATTTGCTATTCTTACAAATGAAAAAGAAATAACCTATGCGCATTATTTTTAAAGACATTTTACCTTTAGTTAAATACTGCAAGTTTGCAGAAAAAAAATATGATAAACTTCAACTCATTTTGCAACCTTATTATTATTTTTAATGTACTGAAGCACATTACTGAATATTATTTTAACTAAGCATTTGAAATAAACTTTGCTGTATCCGCATTTAACGGAAGAATTAATCAAAAATGTTCAGATATTACCTTTTGGTTACAGACACAATTTGTTACTTTCGATAAATTTTAAGCCTTAAGACAAATTTAAAACTAATATTCAAGTCTACGTGATTTCATGAGTGAAAGTCAGAAGTATTTCTACAACCTTCTTAAGCCAATAGTTCTTATCTTTTTAAAATTAGAGGGTCTAGCTTTTCGAGTCAATTTTAATAGAGCTCCCCTTTCAATGATCTTTGAAATCTTAGTTTTTGTTTCCATATAATAATTTTATGTTTGTCAAAAAAATTATTTACGCAACTTATGTTGAGAAGAACGGCTTTAAATAGAAAACTAATTTTATAAAATAAATTTAGGTAACTTATGTGATACGCTTCTTGAAAATCAGCCGAGTTCTTTAAATTATCATATTTCTATTCAATTTTTTAAGCTACATTTCTTTATCAGAATACATATTTTTCTTTTGTTTGCTTTTCAGAAATCTTCCTTTTATTTCAGCTCATAATAAGAAGCAAGAGGCGTCAACTTGTGTGTCATATTATTCTAAAATAAAGGAGAAAATGTATTATTTAGAAGCTATAATAAAAGAATGGAATAAGTCCAAAGACTCTGTATTAATTCATCATTAAAAGTTTAATAAATACATAACTTTATGATAAACTAACTATCTAGCAAAGAATATTTGTGAGAACAAGTGAAAATGCAACTTGTAGTTCCTTTGTGATATGAAGCACAATGTAAAAGATTTAAGTAATGAAATTCGCTGATAAAAATTTAGAAAACACATAATATAGAGAAAAAAAATTTCCAGATCTCAATAAGAAGGCTTTAACATTCAGCTTGTTACCATTTCACAAAATGTATGTCTTGAATCGATTATTAATATGCATAACAAAATATGGTGGGTAAATTAAATATTATAATGCAACGTATATATCAAATGTTATGTTTCAAAAATGTAATTTAAAAACCAATTCATAGAAGTTTCAAAATCATTTAACTCGGTTTTTCACCTAGGAAAAAAAAAAAAAAAAAAAAAAAAGGAAAAGAAAAGAAAAAGTCAGAGAAAAAAGAAAATATATCAAGAAGAAAATCCATATTAGAAGGAAAATATTTCATAAACTTTGAGACAAAAATTGTGGAAATGCAATTGTTTTGAATATCTGTTTAGTTTAAATCCGATTTCAGTTTCTTACGTATCGATGCTTACATCTAAATTAAATTAATACATAAATTAAAAGCTTAAAATATTATTCAATCTTTGTAGGAGTTTTATCTGAATACAAATCAACAGCCTTAAAATAAATTCTATTTTAGAACTAAAAAGGTTAAGATTCAAGCATGATATTACTTGATATCGTTACAAATTACATGTGGTTGACATCCGAAAAAGCTTGTTCCATACTAAAAGTGCTAAGTAATTGAAGCAGTGATCTATGCAATAATTGTTGCATTGTAAAAATATGAAATAAACTAACTTCAATGATTATTTGATGTTTCAAATAATTTGATTTGAATTTCATGAAATTACTTTCTCCCTACATTTACTAATGTGTTTGCCTTATGAGTTTATAGCGTGATCATAGGTGTTTAGGCGGCCAAGCGTATCGTTCTTATATGCTCAAAAGTATTACAGAAAGAAGCAAACGAATTTTCCGGCCTATTTTATTTATTTAATGAATTCTTTGTTATTCAGAATACTAACCTTGATATGAATATCACATTATATATATATATATATATATATATATATATAATTTTGAGAAAGGTAACTTTTTCTGGCAAACACGTCACGCACACCTACTCATACACATACTCTTTCTCTCTCTCTCTCTCTCACACACACACATATATATGTGTGTGTGTGAAGTGGAAGTGTTCAGAAAAAGTTCACTATCTCAAAATTAAATTAACTGTTACTTATTAACCTGGAAATAGTGACTTTTATTAGTAAATGAAGAGAAATTAATATTTTCTTATGACAATGTACAGAAATATTTTCAAAATTGTATCATGCGTACAAAAATTTAAAAAGTATAATGTATACTCTTAAAAATACTCTGATGCAAATATAAGAAAACAAATGGTAGCGTCATGACTTTTCTTGGTGAATCGTCTTTGATAACAAAATCAGATGTAAATTTTAAGTTGTGTTATAAGTATCGATTTGGTCAACTAAAATTTGAAGGGGAAAAAAATCGAAACAAATATATTTGGGGGTTTTAGATAATTATAGCTTCTTTTTTAGTTAAGGTAAATGGCGTCAGAGAAGCGACTTATTGAGTGATCGGAAGTTCTTGGATTCTAATCTGGATTTCAATAATACATATAACAAAAACGTGAAATAATAAGGTTACACTAAAATTCTAAATTGGTCTTCAGGTTCTCTCGTGAATTGTGGTAAAACTTCGGAAAGTAAAATACTGTAGTATATGCTATCTGTGTTATAATATAATGATTCAGATTCTTGAGGTCCACTCCCAAAAGGTCATTGGGCAATTTCTAATGCGTTACTTAAAGAAAATAAAGTACTTTTAAAATTAATACTGTTATATAGATACATGTGCATCTATAACCTCAAATTGACCCTTGAAGCAGTTTTCATTCATTTGAATAATCTGATATGATGAAAACATATCCAGGTAAAACAGAGAAAAATGTTGAAGAGTAATTTGTTTTCGTTCTCATTGATATTGATAAATATGATTTGGATTTTTCAAGAACTTTCTAAGTTTAAGAATAATATTTATTTTATTCATGATTTATATGAAATCTTCTTTTGTTCTAGTTTTTCTACAGTTATTTCAAAACCAGTTATGCTTTCCATTATCTCGAAAAATTTCTGTGAGAGTAAAGCTATTTAAGACTATGAAAATAAAAACGAAAGAATTTTATTAAAATTAATGCTCATACTAAGCCACTAAATGAAACAATTCGTCTTATTTTCAGATATATATTTTAATCATAGCACCAAATGTATTTCACTTCTTATTTGTGATAGTTTTAAATCATTCTCAACATCCTTACGAAGTCATTTTCATTTTTCTTCTTCTTTCTATTTAGGAAAGGCATATCATGGTACCGAAAAAAGAACAATCCCTCCTACGTAGTGTATACCTACCATGTTCTTTTTAAGCAACAATGATTTCAATTCTCTACTCATTTCCTCGCAAAAATTGGTCAAAGAAAATTCAATCTCATTATATGATGTGAACTTCACTCTTCGGAAAACACAAACAAAACTAATAACAGATTTAAAACGAAAACAATAATAAAACAAAAATGAAAGTACATTTATTCGGATGTTCATTACTGCCGGGGAGAGTGTTTTGATCGAACTGCAGATCTTTTCCCATGACTCCATTAACTTTCTACTACATGTCCTAGTCGCTCAAGTATGACGGTGACCACTCATTTTCCATAAGTAACGTAGGAAGTAGAGCAAGAATGAAAACTGCAGAATGAAATAAAATGAAGACATGGAAGGCGATCTTAATACGCCTTTGTAGCGTGGAATTGGGTATTTTATCTAATTTTTTCTTTTTGACAAACACCAAAAAGAATGTTTTTGTCCGCAAAGTTTTGAAGACAATAGGATATTAATCAGGGTGTTTGGTGAAAGTATTTGGTACACATAATAGACAGAAAGACTGATTGTTATTGTTGTTCAAAGCCTTAAAAATCGAATAAAGGTGTAAAGAAGAAAACTATCATTCAATTATTGTAAGGCAAAATAATCCATGTGGTCATAAATACTAGAAATTATAATGCTTTTCTAGGTTGAAAATACGAAAAAAAATTGAAACCACAAGGTGTATTTGTTACAAAATATTTAGGTTTCTGTACCACACAAATAAAATAAACTAAATATGAACGACAATAATAAGGTTTGTCTTATGACTAGACATTTGAGTTAACATTGCAATCGAAAATTTTCTTTTTATTCATTTAATTAGATGTGTTTTACCACTAATAGTTTGTTGCAAAAAAGTAATTACTCACCAGGCTTGTTTCATTTCTAATTTCCCTTAGAGTAATCAGAAATTTTTTTAAAAAAATGTCACTATATATATATATATATATATATATTCATAGATTTTCTAAGTAATCTTATATACATTCAGATTTATTTTCTGAACGCCTGAACTAGGCATTTGGGGAATTATTTTACTCCATGAGATGTATTTAATCTGGATCTACGCAAAATTTTTCTCATAAAAAAAACAGGATCTACAGGGGTTTAAGGA
>BMAW01067387.1:181979-193364 GCA_019974015.1 Nephila pilipes | reverse complement strand
TTTTTTTTTTTTTTTTTTTTTTTTTTTTTTTTTTTTTTTTTTTTTGAGGGTGATAACCGTAGATGGAGGCAATGTGGTCAACGTCATGGTGGACAGTGTCACATATCCAGACTGTAAGGTGTAATGGTATAGGGTGTGAATTCGTACGAATGCCCGATTACCATTGTTCTTCATCATAGTCACTTCGGTTACCAAGATATGTTAGTAAAGTCCTTCTGACGATGTCCATTCCTTTTTTGTTAACGCCCATCTCAGTCTCCTATCTTAACAAGACAACGCTCGTGTTCATACCGCTGTCATTTCAAGACCTTGCCTCGCAGTCATAGACACTATGCCGAGGACAACAGCATCGTTAGATGTGTCACCCATGGAAAACTTATGGGATGGTATAAGCCGGTGTGTCACGACACCGTTAAGAGCATTTACATGTCACGATGCTTGGAAGAATTCACTAGAAATAGTGGCGGGCCAACATCCTATTGAGAGTTGCAATGATTTTGTATTTTAACCAATAAGTTTTGTCGTGCCCCCTCTCAGTTTTTACTACTTACTAACTTTATTAACTTATGCGTAATAACTTGCCTTAAGATATCATTTCATTCTTACTATTCCTTCTAGGTGTAATTTTTTTTTTTTTTTTTGACCATTTGTGTATGTTTATGAAACGCGTGTATTTTAAAACTTTCGTTGAAGTATTTCCGACTGATATAGTTAATAGTTTGACATTTTTATTCGAACAATAAAAGCTTGGTTAATTTGATTTGATAAATTGCAATGTTTTCCCTTTAATTACTGAACAGATTGAAAATTTTAAATTCTCTACCTCACATAACGCTAGTATTCCAGTCATGAATTGATTATCAAAGAACTCAGTTATTTCTAATATTATTTGTGTGAAAGAACCAAATTATGGCGATATATTTTGTCAGTTCATTAATTTTTAAATAACTTTAATTAGAACCATGACTGTTATGAGTTACTAGTACTTATACATCTTAGAAAATATTTCTTAAAAATTAACAAAACTCAATTTCTAAATTTCTAGTTACTTGAAGATAAAATTTATGTATGATTGAAAGCATTTATAACAACTTCAAGAGAAAAAAGGAATACCGAAATGTATTAACTGACTGCGAATCTAATTAGATTCTCAATAAAATAGTATATTCAGCTATTTTAGAAAAGTAATTCATCAGTTATCGAGAAATGATGTAAATATCTTGTTTTGGATAAATCATAATTCTAACAATAATGCAGATTGTTATTCTTCTGAATAAAATTTAGAAAGTGATTCAAGATATATTATAAAACTTAGATAGCGAAATGTACATCTTTTTGCAATCTAATAAATTAATATAATATATCTTTTACAATCTAAGCTTTATAATATATCTGTACAAAACTTTTTGGTAAAAATGTCTGTTTCCAAAGATCATAAAAGTTTTTGCAACGGTTTTGTTTTCATTCCAGACTAAATAATATCAAATATGCAATATCTTCCGACAATACTTCAGCATTACTAAGTTCCCCGTCAAATATGATATAAATAAAGAAAGAAAGAGAATATTTCTAACAAATGGACGTTATACAGAAAAGAAATAACACTCTATTGCTTCTTTTTCATTTGTAATTTGTCCTATTTTAATAACATATCCTTTTTTATGTGAAAGTATCTTCCTTGAATTTTTGATATATGTGAAGTCTCAAATTCTGCTATTTTAAAACCAATTTTATAATAATTTATTTGCATTTCAAAAGGTCAAAAAAATTCTGTCTCATTGTTCTCACATTTATTTTGTTTTATTGTTTGCTGTCAAGTTAACCGTCATGTTTTTTCATCATGCATTTTAAATAAGCCAAATGTGTTGTGCCTCACTAAGCAATGAATGATTCAATTTTCATGCAGAAAAAAGGTTTTGAAGGTAACGCATTGTTCAGTTGCTTTACCTTTAGAATGATAATAAGTTCGGAACAAATGAAAATTTTTGAATTAATTTACAAATTGAAGTTAAAGTTGATTAAAATATTCCCAAAAGTAATATTAGAATTAAGTGACACGGTCATGATCAAATGAAACAGAATAATCAAATATACCTGCTCTTTTGACATATGAACCGAAAAACTCATGAATAAATAATTTAAATGCAAATATTGTATGAAAGAAAAGATTCGACGACTCCCAAAACAATAACTGTTTAACTTTATTATTCTCTACTGGTTTCTATTCTACTTAACAATATTGTTAATTAAATATTCATGTTGTATTTAGCCTAAAATTTGTCTTTTATATCATATAGTTTGTTTATGTTAAAAAACTTATTTTTACGTCCTTTTCATTGTGTTGGGTTAATAAACTCTTTCACCATAGCAAAAGGAAGGTTTCAATTCATAAGCTCGTCATTCTGACTAAAGTAAATATAACATGGAATAATATTTTTTTTCAGGTCATTTTTAACAATTTTTAATTATTGTGATAAATACTTCGAAATCTTCCATGTTTTGAATGTAAAGGATTTTGTGCTATTACTAGCTTATATTTTGTGCAATTCAAACAATTTATTATGAACAGGTGTTTTGTTTATAGGTTAACTAAAACATTTGTAAGTTGTTAAAATTATGGTTGAAACATTTTTTAGAACGTTTTTCAAATATTTAAATGTAATATGACATTATGTCAGATTTTATCAGATTTTATCAGTACTCGTATACATACTTTTGTATATTATATTAAAATTAGTGTTTCAGCACGAAATGTACCAGATATGTGTTCTTGAAATCTCTCAGCGGAACAGAAGTAGATGATAAGCTTTGCCCTTAAGAAGATATTGGAATAGTTTCCGATCGCCGTATTGAATCTGTGTCTTCAGAAACCATAACGACACGCACATATTTCAGAATAATTATCAAAAGTTCACTCAAAGTTTCGGTCTATATAAGAAGAGTTTTTACCGAAGATTGAGTTTAAATGTTGCAAACTTACAGATCAAAAACATGACATTAATGTCTTCTTTCATGGTAAGGAACTTAAAAGTTTTCTATCCTACTGCTAAGTATAAATCAACTCGAGTTGTTAGACTTTAATGTAATTATCATTGTATTTTATATTGAAGAAGTATAGTGTTTTGTTTGTTATATATATTTAAATGTTTAATTAAAATATTGTAAGGAGATGTACGTGTGCTTATATTTCTCTCTCACGTTAATTAAATATTCCTTTTATGAAAGTTTTCTTTGATATTTGACTCTATTTTCTCTGAGCGCTTATATTTATTCTAGTAAATCTCTATTGCTTTTGAAAAAATGAACTATTAGTATTTAACTGCCAATTTTTATAGGGTTTTGGCTTAAAGGAAATAATGCAATTCGTAACACAAAGTAAAGCTGAAATTATTTTATTATCAGTCTTTAAGTGTATATAATTTGAATAATAATTACCATTTTCTTTTATATACACTAATTATTGAAATTATGTTGATTCTGTCAAAAATAATGATATTAGAAATTTTCTTAACTAAAAATAATCACCTTTGTAGCTTTAATTTTATATAGTTTAGATTTTAGTCATCATATTTGTTTGAAATGCGTTTTAAAGTTTCAAAATTTAAATAAAACTTTTTAAATGTATAAATTTGTATAAATACGTATTTTATTACTTTTCTCTTCAGTTAAACTCTTCTCTGTAAATAGATACATTAATAAAAACACTTCATGAAAATCAAATCTAATTCATATCTGTTGTCTTGATAATACTTTTAATTCATTTTAAATGAAGCACTTTTGCATTAATGAGGGTATGCTTAATGTTTTCTTATTCACAGAATTCTGCAGCTTTATCTCATGAAAATTAAATAGCTATTACTTTTAATAAAAGAATTCAATTTAGTTAACCATGAAATAATTCATTTATAATTGCCGTATCAATAAAAAGGTGTTTTTTTTCCCTTTTCATTTTCTAGGGGAAAAATTTTATATCTTAAATGAGTTTTATAGCAATTCCTCGCGCTTCATATATTTATTTTCTTGGTAAGATTATTTGTGATTATGACAATAGTTCACGTGCCCATAACTTGTGGCATTTGAAGATATTTCTACATGTGTATAATCATTGCATGTATATAATCATGCACTGATTAAACACAAGTGAAAAACGAGCAGAATTTTATAATCATGCAATTTGTGTTACAGATTTATTAAATTCAAGTTATTTGGAACTGTGAAAAACACAAAATATCTTTACTACCAACAATGATGTTAAATTTTACTAATAATTTCAGATAATTTTAACAGCCTTAATGATTATCATATTCATTAAAGAATTTTATTTCCTAATTTTTTCTCAATAAGTTTTAAGAGATTTTTGAGTCTTCATCAAAATGATTTAATTTTTTTTATTATAAAATTATTTGTTTTCAGTTAACAAAATATAATTTCAACTATATTGAATAGTAGCTATGAAAATTCTTGTTCGTATGAAATGCAAAACATTTAATCCCGTTGTTAGCTCATGTACCTGAAAATTGAGCTTCTATGGTATAAATTTATTTTATGGAAAATAAAGTTCCTATATATTAAGCTTTAATTTTCTTTTTATGCTTTTCCAGGTACTATTTGCATTTATTATAGTTCAGAAAAACATTTTCTGTATTGAAACTTTTCCTAAGGAATTTCCCAAAGATGGACTGAATGTTTTTGACTTTGAAATTAATAAATTGTTCGATCCGCCATCGAGAATAAACTTCAAAAACAAAGGAATTTTGGAATATATGGACAAAGAAATAAACAAACTCACTCTAAAAGCAGAAAGTGTAGTCAACAATGGTGAAAACTTTGGATACAAAGATTATACTGATGTGTTACTGATAAAAGCTCCTGAAGAACAGAGTGTGGGAAATAAAACGAACATCGGTGATACTTCTAAGCAAACCTTTAATGCCGACTTAGGAAATTTTATCAATAAGCCGACTGGAAACAGAACCGAAGCAGAATCTAATAACCATGTCTCACAACTATCCCCCAAACAAGGATATAATGCACAAGCACGCGATGTTATCATTAAAGAACTCGGAAATACCGTTCCATACTCTCCTGAATATCAAGACAAAATAATATACATACCAGTTTATGATTCACAAAATTCACAATCTAAGAAAGGTTCTGAGCATCAGAACTATGCTCAAAATGAACTAAGTGATGGAACTTTGTCTAATGAAAACAAAAAGACTATTGGATTTATTGGAGTCGTATTTGTACATAAAATGCAGCCTCAGGATGCTATAATTTCAACTCATATAAAAAATAATTTTAATCAACAGAATAATGGGATTTTACATAACGTGCAAAACACTGAACCTACTTATATGGATATTCCTGATGGATCTCAGCGTAAATTATCAAATTCCATTTCAGCTACTAATGGTTTGCAGCAACAAATAGGAACGAGTGGATTTGATGATGAAACATACCAGCCCGTAGTCCAACAAATAGAAGACAATCGTTCTTTTCAAACAGTGCCATTAAATCCACACAATGAACAGTGGCAAACACAAAAACCAGCTAACAATGGATGGAGAACTAATTCAGGAAATAAAAATGTGCTGGATATACCACAGATACAAGGACAAACAATGTCTCATCAAGAAAGTCCTTGGATAAACTCACAGAAAGATGGATCTTTTCAAAATACTATCACAAATCAAGATATTAATCCGAAAGGAAACTCAAAATTGTACAACACAGAGAGACAAAATTTTGATAATAGGAGACAAATACCTGAAAATCCTCTTTTTCCACCCCGAGGTAGTGCAACTCCAAAAAGTTCGTCAGTTAATAGGTTTCCCAATTCGAATACTCAACCTAATTTCTTAAATAGTAAAAGTAACATACAAGTTGACAGGCATAGAATGAATACCAAAAATAAACCAAATAATTACCAAAATGTTAAGACTCAACAAACTTTTAAGCCGAATAGTGGAGTTCATTACGATGATTTAAATCACATGATTGCAATAACTGATGGAAAAGGCTCTGGACAATTAGTTCCTGTAATTAAACATGTGGTGATAGAGAAACAGATGCCTTCAATTAATAATGCTCATTTATTTATAGACAGTGAAGGAGCTACTAATTATGGCGGAAATCGGCAAGAAATAAATCAAAATTCTCAGACATTTTACCAAGCTCCTCAACATTCGACTTCTCCATCATCCTCAAGTATTGGAAACAATAACGCAAACAACGGAAATTCTGAGCTAAATGCCAAAACTTTAGCCCACCCGCAATGGAATTCAGACTTAAGCAATAATATCAATAACTTACCCCAATCACAATTTTTAAAAGCGTCTAATCATTTAGTTCACCCACAGCAACGTAGAAGAAATGAAGAAATATTTCTTCATGATAAGATTAAGGATCATTTCAAGTCTAAGGATGAAAACTCTAAAGATTATGAGAATCAACAAAAATTTGACCAGAAAAGTGAAGTAACCAATGATAACTCTCAGCATCCGTTTTTCAATAACTTATCGAATTTAAACAACAACGAAAACTCCCATTTCTCTCAACGTGAAAAATCTTTCAAACATAGAAATCCAGTTAATCAAGAATTTTCGAATGACGCTGAAATAAAAGAAGCGTTTAGAATAGCCGGAATTTACTTACAAACTCAAAATGAAAATTTACCGGCACACGAGCAAAACAATGTTCATTCTCACAATCGATTTGAAACAATAAACTCAAATGAAAAATATTATCATGATAATAGAAGAGATCATCATCATAACACTCCTTTAGACTTAAATACTGTGAGGCCAACAACAGATCAAAGATATAATGCTCTATATCATGAAAGAAATAACAATTTTAATGTAGTAAAACTAAGAAATCACTTACTTCAATCTCCTAGAAACACTGATCTTCCTTATGAAAGAAAAAATAACGTCAATAAAGAATTACCCAAAGAAAATAGATGGAAAGTTGTTCAAAACATTCAGAATACTCAGACGTCAGTTAGTGAAACTTACAAAGACAATGCAAACAGAAACTCTCTCCATAGGCCAAAACAAAGTGTTTCTACCGAGGTGATGGATTTAAATAATCAAAGAGGATCTCTAGATCATAAAAACAATCAACATTCAAGATACAGAGTAACAGATTCATTTCAAATAAAGGATGCAATAAGTCGCCGTCAACAACGAAATCCAAGAAATCAAAATCTGTATACAAACCAACATCAGCAAGACTCACAATTTTACAATACATCACCAACTCAGACAGTTGAACCTTCGAATATCGATTACACTTCGAAAGAAAATGAAGGAGTATTAGTGTTCACCGGCAACGATAGAAAAGACTGGAAGACAAACTCTCAAAACAAACTGAACAAAGATAGAACGCATTATCAACAACTTGGCCGCAAACATCATAAAAATCCCTATGAGGAAAACAATCCGAATACCTCAGAGCAAAGACCTCTTGCTTCCGTTATCGGCAGATCTGAAAGTAATAATGATACTCATGACAAAACCACTAAAGCGTGGTATAGAAGAGACTCAGAAAATACAAAGGACAATGAATCAAAGAGAGATGGTAGAAAAGTTGATAATACTAGTGCTCATATCGTCAATGACGCAGATGGAGCTGATTCAAATGGTTTTGGAGGAGAAAATTTTTGGTAATTAAAGTTGAAAGGTAATTACTTCAATATTTCTTTTAAATAATCAAAACTCACTAGTCTTAAATACAATAAATTTTAATTCCAAGATAAATATTTTATTTTTCAAGGTTTTCAAATAAATTTTATTTTAGTTATATCGTTCATATTATTCTCGTAAAATATGTCAAAACAAGTTAGATGTAAATCTGTGTCAGAATCATATAATTTTGAGGTATTTATAAAAAAAAATATTTAAAATGAAAACCAGGAAACTTTAATAATAAATAAAGTATATTAAAAGAAATAAATCTTCCTTTTGAATGTAATTGTACTCTAAGAAGATAATTTAAGGAAAGTGCACGTGCATTAAATAAAATTCAGATATAATTCCAGTAATATAATTTTTTATTGCAGACCATTCTTATACGTGTGATTGGAACATTTATCGAAAATTATAATTTGTTTCAAACATAAAAGTTCTTCACTTAAGTGTCCCTCATTTTTCATTTTATTTATAACTAGTAAAAATATCATAAATTTAACAATGTCTTCTTTTGCCGTAAATCCTATCAATTGTTTGAAATGATAAAATTAATATTTTCCTATATCGTATGTTTGAAATCAAAGTTTAAAATACTTTGAAATTACATATATAAGTCTCTTAATATGAATGATAATTATTTAACTTGAATTTCTTTAATATTTCTTATAAATTCTAAGAAGGATCTTTATTTCTTAAACGAATTTTATAAAATTTCATAAACTAACAAAATATAAAAGATAATAGAATTTTAAAAAATTTTTAAAATCATTCAACATTTTTTTCCTCCTAAAATTTTGAAATGAAACAAATTTTCTTTAGTACAATAAATCTGATATATATACACAGGCTTCCATTTATATACTTCTCTTTAATTTCTAGTCAATCTCAATATATGTTTTAAAAATTAATCCAATTTCGTAATTAAGACTTAAGATTTTTATTTTACATAACAAGGTTTCATTTATATTTGAACATATTGAATATAATGTTTCTATTAATAACCCAGTGAGTGCTGGGTTATTTGTAAAAATTGCCCAAGTTATGGCTTTAAATATTCGTGGCTTAAAAGTATTTAATAGAATGATTAAAATTAATTAAATAAGTTCAATGAAAATATTTTAACGTTAATAACACAATATGATATTAAAACCCCTTTATCTTATTAGCTCAATCTCCTTCAATTGCTATTTGTGCTTTTTTTTTTTATTTTGATACCAACCTAAATTTAATTTACAATTGCATTTATAATATTATTTTTATTACTTTTTTCTCTGACTATAACAAAATTTTATATTTACAAAGTAGGTTCATCTAACAATACAAATATATTGCTGAAGATACAGTAGAGTTTACTCAATGATTTAAACTATGAGGAATTGAAGTTAAAAGATAGTACAATAGCACTTCCAAATAAGGGATACAGACCGAACCAGACATTTTGTCCTTTAAATAGAGGTGTCCCTTAATAAGAGATAAATACATATAATATTCAAAGAGACGGGGACCAACAGAATTGTTCTTTAAATATAGGTGTCTCTTAATCGGAGGTGTCCCTTACAAGAGTTAATACTATATCAGTTTTTCAACCTTGAATGCTTTTATTATAATTTTAAAATATATAGAGCTTGAGGCTTCTAAAGTATATAGAGTGAATGTTGACATAACTTATTTTTAAAATATGTAATTGTATTGTATATATTAGTTATCAGCACAGTCTGAATTATAGCTTTCAACATTTATAGGGTTACATCTATATGTCATTAGATATATGGTTACAACTATATATCAATAGACCCTGAGTGTTATATATTTTAAACATATATAGAATTACAGCTGTTAATATACCTAGAATTACTTCTATAAAATATTTACAGAGTGAAGTTTAGCTTGATAATTCCTCTTACAAATATCTTTCTGAGTGATATGTAAAATATATATTTTATAAAAGTATAATCAGTAATATTTTATGTCTTGTAATGCTAATATGTTTCAGTAATCTTTTTAATAAATTGATTTTGCTTTTAAAGGAAATTTCCAAGAAATTTTTATTTCAGAATTTGGGGACATGTTCGAGGCTCTATAAATGGATGACACAAAACTTTCGGAAAAGGAAAAAAGGCAAAAACAGATAGCAGTATTTCTTACAGAAAAAGGAAAAATCCAATCCTTCAATGAATCAATGAACAATATCATATTCAATGGTTGTTCGTTGAATCATGAGTGAATTGTTATTTACCAAAGAAAACTGTTTTCGACCCTTAACATGTACAATTTTTAGTACAAACTTTTTGAGACCATAATGTTTTTTTTTTCATTAAAAAAAGTTTGAAATAAAGGGAATTTCTTAAATTTGATTGATAACTATTTTTTTATTCAAATACACTTGTTGATGTAAAATAATTTCTATATTCAAGTAAAACAAAAATTTTGACATTTAATTAGAATGTTGACTTACTGATCTATTTTGCATCATATTGTTGCTCCACGTTTAAAATTTGACTAAGTATACTGTCTAAAACACGTATAAAAGTTTTATTAAAATATATTTCAAATGTTTGTTGAAGTAGGAAAACAATATAATCATCATTAATAATCTTAATTTCTAGTTTCCCTGATAATATTAAGCATGAATTGAAATTTAATTAAGGTTAGTAGCCTTGAATAGCTTTGGATTCGAAGTTATTGAAAATCAAAATAACAAATGTTCTTATTTTAACTACTTTTGTATCTTGCAATGAAATATTTTAGCAGACAAACTAATCGAAAATTGAACTGAAAAACATAAAAAAAAATATTTTATTGATAAATCCTTTGGATTGCAACAAACACATGTAGTGTTTTCAATGAAAATGTGTCATTTTTATAGCAATAAGACTCAAGAAAATTAAGACTACATATTAGTTTTCACGGAAACTTCACAGAAAGAATCTAATAAAATGATAAAAAAAAAATAAGGAAACATAGTCATAGAAATTAAAAAACTTTTGAAATATGTGTTTAGTTACATTCAAATAACGATATCAATAGGAAGTTAGGAAATAAATCGCTAAGCTATGTAGGGAGCTTTAAACAATGTGTGTGTGTGTGTGTGTGTGTGTGTGTGTGTGTGAATGAGAGAGAGTGTTTGTGTACCGGATATGAAGTCATCTTCAATTTTTAGATACGAACAATCTTATCTAACATCAAATATGCGTTAAATTCGATACTTCGAACGTCAAAAACACCATGATCTTGTAGTCGAGACTTAGACAATTGGATAGATACAATTTGAGAGTGAACATTTACACCAATTAATTATCATACTTAATACTTATTTAGGCTGTATATTGGGTGATTCGGGTAAAGTTTTGGGTGATTCAATTTCATCCAATAGTTAATTCAAAATACACAGGATAATAAACATCATAAACAGATAATAAACATCAGTTACTTTTTAATATCTTAAAAAATCTCTTTTATTTGGAAAAAAAAGATTACAACCTTAAGTGTTTTCAGATTCCTAGTTTCTATCTATATCGCTTATAAATGATAGTGAATTTTGTTTTGTATATTCTTTATAAACATTAAACAAGATAAGAACTAATGAAGAAAACAAATTTTTTTGTACAAAAGAGATACACACACAGATATATATATATATATATATATATATATATATATATATATATATATATATATATATATAATGAAA
>BMAW01067387.1:139336-162714 GCA_019974015.1 Nephila pilipes | reverse complement strand
GGAAGTGGTGGACATGGAGGAGGATATGGTGGAAGTGGTGGACATGGAGCAGGATTAGGAGGAGGGTATGGAGGAAGTGGAGGACATGGAGGAGGATCAGGAGGTGGTTATGGTGGAGGTGCAGGTCATGGAAAGGGTCTTGGTGGAGGTTATGGAGGAGGTGCAGGGCATGGAAAGAGTCTTGGTGGTGGTTTTGGAGGTAGTAGTGGACACGGAGAGGGCTTAGGAGGAAGCTATAGTGGAAGTGGAGGTCATGGTGGAGGGCTTGGCGGTGGCTATGGAGGAGGTTCAAGCCATGGGGGAAGTCTTGGTGGTTACGGAGGAGGAGATGATGGTCATGTAAGTGGATTTGGTGGAAGCTATGGAGATGATCATGGTATAGGAATTGGAGGAAGCAGCCTTAAAGGACTTTCCGGTGGCCATAGTGATGGCGGATATGGTGGCTTAGGCAAAGGAATTAGTAGTGGTCAAGGTGGCTATGGTGGAGGTCATGGCGGAAGTTACGGAGGTGGACAAGGAGGAGATACTAAAACCATTCTTGTACCTGTTATTAAACATGTCCCTGTTGTTCAGCACGTGCCAATTGTTGAACACATAAAAGTAGTAACGAAAAGTGGCGGAGGAGGAAGTGGTGGTAGAAAGAAGGGAGCATCTGGTAGTGATTCATTTGGACACTCAGGTGGATATGGAGGAAGCAATTACGGTGGTGGTAGTCAAAGTGGATGGTCTGGTAAAGGATTGGGAGGAGGTCTTGGAGGCGGATGGCTTATGAGTGGAATGGGAGGTGGATACGGAGGATGGTCAAGTGGCAAAGGAGGTCTTGGAAGTTATGGAAGCAGTGGACAAGGCAAGAAATCAGGTGGAGGATGGTCAACTGTTGGTGGACAATCAAATCATGGATTAGGAAGCATGAAAGGACTCTGGTAAAAAGTTGGAAACAAGAATAGGTAATATAATTTTTTGTAAGATAATTCAACTGTAATCTTTCTTTATATTAAAATTCAAATTTGGAAGAAAAAAAATTTTGTTTGTTAATAACCAGATTGTAAATGTAATTCGTAAGAAAGCGTTTAACCTGTTTAACTCATGAATGAATCGTTTTTATAAGTAAATGGGATAGAGAGAAGAGAAGACAGAATTTATTTAAAATAAGAGCTTACATCTTATAAGTGAAATACTAAAAACAATTCGTAGAGAACTTGTTCAGCAAACAATAAACAAATAAACCTCGTGTTCAAGTGCTGAATTTGTAACATAAGAATATATGTTTTATTTCTTAGATTTTACTTCTCAGATTCGATCAAATGGTTAAAAATATTTATTTGGGAGCTTATTTTAATATAAATTGTTACTTTTTTGTTAGATAATGTTAAAATATAATAAGCACTTCGATAAAGTACTTTCTATATGTGCTTATTATATGTTATACTTGTCTAAATTAATACATTAAACAACAATTACTGATAAATTCTTTGTTTTGTTCTAGATCGTTCAACAATTACATTCTTTTCAAATTTGAAAGACTGTGACTGCTGAGAAAAGATATCCCTTGATAAATTAAAACTGATTAAAGCAGCAGAATTTATAACATAAAATTGAATATTAGCTAATTATAAAGTTTCATTTTGTTTGAATTATCCTCACTTAAAATCTACAAATGTATTATGGACGAAGGGTCTCATAATTCAAAATCTCGATCAAATGAGAAATCAAATTTCTTAAGGAAGAACTTAAATTCATTAAATAAGAAATATTAAATTTAATTATGTGTTTAATATTTAAACTATAGCTATAAAATTAGAAGTACTAAAACCAAAAATTAATGAGTTATATTTCTTTTCTTGATAGGTTATTGGCAAGACTACTGTTCTTCAACTGTTACTGTTTGATTAATGAAATTTGCAAGACTGGGTTATGATGTGTTTTAAATAAATCTGTTGTAATAATTTATTTATATGCATTATTTATTACTGTACAATAAATTATTTAGCTTGAATTAAGAACACTTTTCTCTTCATTTCCCCTGAAATACACAACATGTGATTTAAAATGAAAAGCGAAGTAAATTAAATCAAAACTTTTAGTATTTATATCAAAAGTGAGGATACATTCGAATAAGGAAAATATTACAACTTCATCAAAAACTTATTCTTGGTCAGTTGAAGCTAAAAATGCATTTTGTGAACTACATTAATCAGGAAAAGTCAGTCGTAAAGATAAGTTTCAAGAGAATCGACAAGAAAAAGTTGAATGCCATTGTGCTATTGATAAAAATAAAGTAAGTATATTCTACGTGGTAGACTTGAATTGTATCATTGAAATCAAAAATGTAATCTGTATTATTAGTTGAGAATAACTATGTGGAAATCTTTAATCTCACAAAAGGATTAGGTACTGCAGATAGGTAGTTCAAATTAAAGTTTTAAAAAAATGAATCAAAATTTAGGTCATTAATAATAAAGTTAAGTTATAATAAGAAAAAAATAAAGTAAGAAAGGAAGCACACAAAAAGGAATGAACTAAATAACAATGTAATTTATTTTTGTATAACTGAAGAGTAGCATATTATTTATACTTTATTATATAACTTAAATGTATTATAAAGTATGTATATAATGCAAAAGTTTACACATTCACTATCATAAGAAGAAAGTTAAAAGGAACCAAAATGTCTTATGCACTTGACTGAAATGACAAAATTTATTACGAAATTCTCGAAAACATGCATTTATGTTTATACATCTATTGTAGGATAGTTTATAAGCATACTATAAGAGATGAGTAATAAATCCATTTTTTATTAAAATACTGAAATAATGTTCTTATAAGCTTAAAATATTGATTTTTTACCAAGCAAAACAAGAATTAATGAAGAGAAAATTATATTCTAATTCAATTTAAGCTGTTAAATTATTAAATTGAATGTAACTTCTATTCAAAATGGGGAACAGGATTTCAACCTAATTAAAAACTTCACTGATTATTATAATTTATGAATAATTAAAATTCTGTATAATCACATCTTCAAAAGTAAAATTTGTAATTCTCGGTAAAATATTTTTGTGCAAAATTTAATTTTAATTAATATTTTAGTTATCATCTGGAAATGAAATCAAAAGCATTTTATACATTAAACGTATAAGTGTACAAAACAATTACATGTGTGTGTAATTACATCTTATTACTGCTGTAATAATATTTCCTCCGACAGAAAAGCATTTGTAAAAGAAAGGTTACAATCTATGTAATTAAAAAAGAAGGTATTTTCAGAAACGCCAACAAAGAGCAATTAAAAGAAAAAAGAATCTTCATAAAAAAAATTTTTTATTTTTTTTATGTATTCTCTAAAAATTAGGTTTGTATTATACATTTACACTAAATTTTGTTACATAGATCAAGATTGTTTTCAAGTAAATCGCTTCACTTAATATTTGTTATAAAACAAATGATACTAAAATGGTACTATAGCATGCTACTAAAATATGCACGCAAGAACACAAAAAATCCACTTTATAATTGAACAGTAGCCGAAAATGTAAATATTTGTAATTTCAAAATTCTCTTTACCTTTCATAAAATTGAATAATACAATTTTTAATAGGCTTTGAGAATACATTTATATCATTTAAGCATTTTACGCGCATTTTAAACTACATTTTTCGCCTTTTGACATTCTTCTTCCTTAAGGCCAAAATAATTAATAAAATAGTCTATTAATACACGAAAATATAATTATTGATGTAATTTTAAAATGACAAGCCAACTTCACTGCTCAGCTTTGTAAAATAAATTTAAAACCCACTGATTTTAATAGAAAATACGATGTGCGGATATGAAATAACGAGGCTAACACTGCTACAGAAGAAGTACACATGTGCCAAATGCCAGAAGTCAACAGTTGTGTAGAGCGAAGCCTTCTCTTGCGAATGCAGTGCATCTCGAAAAAATCAATAATCTGGTTCGATGTGACCTTCGGTTAAATATTCATGCGATTGCTGGGACTAGGAATTCACAAAGGAATTTCGTACTACAAATTTTATACAACAATTGTAACATACAAAAAGTGTGTGCCTTAATGGTGCCTGAAATTCTCCCTTATGAACAAGAAGCTCGCAAAATATACTGTACTGACGCTTCGAATGTCACTGAAAATGACCTAAACTTCTTGGAAAGTATAATAACGCATGGCGAATCGTTGTTTTTTACTAATAAACCTTAAATGAAGCGCCAATCCGTGCATTGGAAGAGCCTATCTTCACTGAGAGTCAAAAAAGCTCGAATGAGCAAATCAAAATTCCAAGTAATGAGGATTATTTTTTTCCGGTATTCATGGGATTGTGTACTTTCACTGGGTTCCTGGAAGCCAACTATTAATCAACATTACTACCTTCAAGTTCTTGCTGAACTCCGTGAAAGAATAAAGAAAAAAACGGCCCGAATTGTGAAGAATAAGTCATTCCGCATTGTCTGTCAAGAGGTTTCTAGCCAAGAACGGCCTTCCAGAGTTGGACTATCCACCTTATTCACCGGATCTTGCGCTATGCGACTTCTATCTGTTTCTTAAGGGGAAATATGCATTAAATGGTTCTAGATTTGAGTCCGTTGCAGCTGTGAAAGAGAAAACGGCACTCATTCAAAAGGAGCTGACAGAAGGAAACTTCCTGCACTATTTCGAACAATAGACGGTTCGCAATGAGCGTTGTAGGGATGGAGGAGGAATGTATATCGAAGGTGATATTAAGTAAATATGTATTAAGTCAAAATAAAAATTTTACAGCTTCAGTCTTGTTATTTAATAGCCTTACCTTTTATACTGCTAATGCAGACCTTACTTTATGTAACAGAAATGGACATTGACATAAGAAATTAAAATAAAGACAATATCTTTGAGAATATTTCCGGGTTTTTTTCCATTTTTATATAAAGAATCATTTTTTCTGAAGAAATACTTTATAAATACCTTATACTTATTTGTTATTGTAACCAGGTAGTAATAAAAAGTAATGCATCTAAAAGATAAACTGACTTATTTTCGTTTATTTAACTACTCGAATTAGACTGCAATTATATAGCTTTAATCATAAATGTTGACACAATTATATGCATGTATTAAATATCAATGGAAGTATTTAATTAATTAAATAAGTATATTCATATGTAAGAGATATCAAATCATATTCAAAAACTCCTGAAAAAGGAATTTTTGCATCATTGAAGGATCGTTTCCAATGGATGTTATCATCATTTGTGCTAAACAGCATGAAAATTGAGTATTGTCAAGTTTTTTAAACTATGAATGAGAGCATCAATTTTTTTTTTCTAACACTTTGGAGTTTTCGTATTCCACAACAGTTTAATAGCTTTGTAGTGTCAAAAAATTTGGAAAATTAATTATCTTCCTCATAAATAAAATTAAATTTTACCCGAGATGAAACTTATTAATAATTTAGTTTGTGAAGTATAGATCAATACCACGCTATTGAATTGTTTAATCTATTTGTATTGTTTGTGTATCAATCTTTATTATATGTATTATATAATTAAGATATTGAAGAATAAATATTTTAAAAGGTCAGTGAAATTCTACAGGATTTTCTTCTCAGAACTTATGATGTTATCTAATGCTTTTAAAAGGGAATACACACACATTTTTTAAATTTAAGTTGATTATGTATTACATCTTTTCTGGCTTATCATGAAATCACTTCTACAAAATCTCCCTTCAAGAATAAATTCCTCTTTCGCTATAAGCTTAATTTCGATTATATTATCACTTCTGAAAATATGGCTCTTTAAAAGATTTTTCTCATGCATTTCAGTTACGATTACTTATTTCATACAATTCTTCTGCTCACGTTTCATAGTTTAATTTTTTAATATTTTGAGTTTCATTGGTTAATATTATTTATTGTTTATTAATTAATATAATCAAATTTTAAATGTTGAGTTTGACTTAAATATTTCTCACAAGCCTTCTCACAAATCGAAATTCATTTTCATCTTTTGAAAAGAAGGGACACATTTCTCAGATTTTATGATAAGAATTTCATGAAATAAACTTATCTTTCATCGCGATAATTAGCCCATCCATAGATTTAAGGTATTTTACAACTCTGGAAAAGGAGTGTTTTTGATTATTATGGAATTTCAAATAGTTTGTCGTGAAATTTTATTTGAGGAACGAGATGTATCTTGCTTTCTTTTCCTAAGCAAATAAAATTTAATATTAAAAAATAGTTCAGTTTTTAATTTGAAACGTGCATGTTAATTTTTAATCTTTCTTTTAACTCTGGTGTTAAGTCATTGATTAAATAAATAGTTATAGCAAAAAGTGTTTAATTCTCCTGTATAAAGTTTAAAAAATATTCAATGTGGGTCATTTACTTCCTACTATTTTTGTTTATTGTTGTAAGATAACATGAAGCTTAGATAAAGTGTCTAAAAAGAAACATGTTTAGAAAATGTCAGCTTTTTTTGCATAATATTCAGCAATATTTAAACATGGTTTGAATTGTATGGCTTTCATTTTTCTGAAAATAATAATGAAATAAAATTTGTTTGCTATTTCTATTCTCTGACAACTTTTTGAGCAATCAAAAATTAATGCTACCCATACAACTTTTAGTTAAATATTTATCATTCAATTCGATAAAAATAGAATTCTATGACTGAAGTTCCTGAAAAAATTATATTAGAGATAAGTAGCAATTACATTAAATTGTGTATGTGAGTGTTCTCAAAATCTACTCAACATCATATAATTAACTATCAAGTATAAATTCAAAATACGAGGGGCCATTTGTAAGATTAAAATTTTGACTTTATTTATTTTTTAAGAAAAACAAAAAAAAATTGATGAGTTTTCTCTCTTTTTTCCTATCACGAACATATTTTTTAATTATTCCCTTCTTTTTTTATAAGACGTTGTAAGTATGCTTCTAAAATGTAAAAACTAATTTCAGAAATTAGCTTCATAATTGAACAGTAGCAGGAAAAGCAAATATTTACAATTTCTAAGCTCTCACTTCTCTTCTCTTCTTTATCTGTTATAAAATTAAATAATAAAATTGTTGAGAGGACTTTGCGAGCTCATCTTATGTCATTTAAATATTTTATACATATTTCAAATTATATTTTTGCGTTTCATTTTGAATTACATAAAAACTTATTTTTTACCTAAGGGTGGTCGAGCACAGCCAGTAAAGGTTTAAAGTTATAAGACCAGCCTCCCCAAAAGAATTCTATCCAAACAATCGGAAGAATATTCTAGGAGCATTTATTTTTCCCCTCGACCCCCCCCCCCAAAAAAAATTAATAAGAAATTCCTCGCACAAATATTGAATTTTACTGTGTATTCGGCAAGTGCAATGAAGAACAATAATCAGAAACTGTAAGAACTCTAAGCAAATAAATAAAAAAAAAGAACTCAGTTACAGGAGGCTGGTAGAATTGGATACAAAATTTCAACTTACAAAAAAAAAAAGAGATCGATGAGTCAACAAAAGGTGAAAAACTTAAATAAAAACATTGCGCTTTGCCATAAATATTGTGATATTAGACAAGACTTTGCATTCAAAACTTCTGAAATTTATATAGACCAACACTGAGAAAACTAAGCTACCAAGCCAAAATGAAGTAAAAATGAAATTACAACGCATTTTTATTGGAAATTATTTTTTGTCTTTTCATATTGAGTGAATTTGAGAAAGATAAAAGAAAATACAATTTTTTTTTATAAAAAAAAATCAAATTACAGAAGAATCTCAATAAATTTTAAAATAATTAGCTTTTTATGCAAATTTAAATCCTTTAAGCAATCATTTACCTTTGCTTAGACATAAAGTGTTATTTCTAACATTTTTTTCAAGCTTGAAAATAATTAAAATTATCAATTATGTTCTAAATCTTACGGATTATTTACTATCTTAAATAAGCTTATAAATCTAGTTTTTTTTCGCCCAGAAAATTTTAATGGTTTCCTTATAATTTTCAGCAACTCCATAGAATGAAACCACTAATGAAATTAAAGTACTTAACTCTCGTTTCCCCGTATTCTCCATACCTAATAAATATTTTAGAAGCATGAAATTTTCAGTGAGCCGTTATTTTTATAACTTCAGATAAAAATAGCACTAGGAATTCTTTCAATTAAGTTTGAAAATAATAATTAAATTAACATAAAATGGCACGATTTAAAGCCTTTTATCCTCTAATATTCTTACCATATCATTTTAATCTAAAAGGAAGCGTTGATCTTCGATGTATGATTGTCATCCTTAAGTATGTATGAAACGATTATTGATACAATGTTTAACTTCCTAAATCATTTTCTGAAGGATGAATGTTTCAAATGTTTTTTTTTTTTATTTTAACAGAAAACTCACAAGTTGTTTTTTTTTTCGATATTAGAATTTAATATAAGTTAAATATTTGTTCTGTGAAATTCTGAAGATAAAAATTAATATTTACAATTATCCTCTTAGAAACAAAATTATTTTTAATTAAAGGCATTGAAATTATAACAAATGATGATATTATATATTATTAACAGTCAAATGTAAAATAACCTCTTCTCACTTCATGTATTGCAATTTTGAAACATTTTCCTAAATGTCTAATATGAAATAAAGATGGTTAAACTGTTAAGATTAATTTTACTATGTATAAGCATGAGTGATAGATTTTATCTGATATTCTAGGTCAAATTTCTTAGAAAATCGACAGTGGCATTCATTTAAACTAAATTTAATTAGTGTCCATGAGCAACAGTTATTTAATAGATCGAAGTGCAATTTGTCCATTGAGTGATACATTAGTCAAATTCTTCCTATATATGCACATTAATTTTTTTATGATCTTATTGACTTCTGCTCCTTGCAGAGAACTTCACTATGGTTAAGGGGTTTCGACCCCTCATTATTATTCATTTCATTTGCAATCAAGAAACGAAGCTAAGTATTTGCAGTCCAAATAATTAATCACACGTATTCTAACAGATAAATAAAATTAAAATTTAGTTTAAATCGTTTAACTGAAGTATAACTTAATGAAAAAAATAGATCTGAAGAAAATAGATTTAAGTATCGCTATCTGTTCTCTTTTTTTTTTTTTTTTTTTTTTTTACTTACCATGGAAAGTACAGCTTACTAACTTAAATAATATAAAAGCTTCAGGAAAATTAATATACTATTGCTCAGTAAAATCCTGTTCCCCAGGGTTTTTAAATTTAAAGCAGATTAAAGAAAAATTAAGTAAAACCGTAGTATAGTTGCATGATCATCAGTCTCCATCGCTTGAAGAAAATACCTAAGCCATATATTGTTGCATGAGTAATGCATCTGATCTAATAAATTGTTAATCCCAGGTTACGTAATCATTCAACATCGAAAAAGTAGAATGCGCATATATATGGTTACGTGTATTTTATTTTTATTACATAGCTCATTACAGTGTTAAGTAATAATTCATTTTCCATGGTTTTCAGTAGTAACTCAAATGATAATTCATATTTTCTATGTATTGAAAAACTAATATTTTTGTTCAATTGAATACGAGTATATTACTTTGAATTAGTCTACAATTTCTCCCTATGATTCATTTTGACAATACATAAAATTTTGCCGTTAATGTGTTACATAAATTAATATGAAACGATATCTTCCGTGTACTATGTTACTGTAAAAAGGTAAAATATTGTCATAGAGATTAGATGCACTGATGCTTAAAAGCCGATACGCGTATTATTTTATTCTATAATTCTAGGTAAAATATTCTATAAAACTACAAGTAAACCAAAAAAATTGAATATAAACTTGGGTATTTGTGAATATTCATTAAATGAAAAGTTACAAATTTCAAATTTTAAATTTAAAAAAAAATCTTCTTAGCTTGCTCCGCCATTTCTTTCATTTTTGACGTGATTATTTTATATTGCTTTTATTTAAAAATGTATTCAAGTCAAGACAAAGGCAGCTAATCATTTACGGTGTCGCTTACGGTGTTTTAAACCAAAATAGATAGAGATGAAAATTATAGGTAACCTAAGATTATTTTAGTGGTTTTGAAATTTTCAAAATCACACACTGGTTATTTTTTTAATTATTCTTCTATTTTGAATGTATTCAACAATATAAATTGATACGTAAAATATCGGTAAATTTTACTATACAATATTAATAAAATGCTTATGACTCTTAATTCTTTGCATATATAAATTTAAAATATTAAAAAATAATAATTTATAGGAATACAATTATCAAAAAATGTAATAATTATGCAAAAATTACGTTTTGATAAGTCACGTTTAAAAGAGCAATAATTCTTATTATTCATCTTTTATATATATATACATATATATATATATATATATATATATATATATATATATATATATAAAGTAAAACATTTTAATTAATGGTTATATAAATCAGTTAAGAATTTATTCGACAGAATATAAGTGCTGGGAAGTTTAAATTAGGAAAAAACAAATAAAAAAGGGAACATGCATATAGTTCTTAAAATCCTTAGTGCACAAACCATATATTCAAATTTTGAAACAGAATAGAATAGAAATGCTAATTTATACAGTTTTATTAAAAAATATTATTTGAGGAAAATCCCTGTCCTACGGTGTTTTAAATACTCCTTTTAAGAATTCCTCTGTATATATATATATCTATATATATATATATATATATATATATATATATATATATATATATATATATATATATATATATATATATATATATATATATATATATATATATATATAAATTGTATATATATATATATATTTATCAATTTATTACAAAAAAAAAATTTTGTCAATATATGCTTTATTAAGTACATTTTAGAAAAAAGAAAACTTAATGAAAATACACATTAAATTCATGCTTATTAAAACGATTGTAACTGAAAACCGCTTACGGTATCGTGGGAACTTTGTATATTATTATTACCTCAGTGTCAGAAATACCTTGACAGGAAAGTGATGTTCTGTCAGAGATTTTAAAACGGTAATTTACATTCCGAGGAAGCATTATAACAAATAGTTATGTCACAAGCTTCTTCCTAATATGGATGTACGCTTGAATAAGCATGAAAGTGAGAAAAATACAATTTTACAACTAAAATGAGCTTATTTTGTAAATTGTCAGACCTAGCACCAAGTATGTCACAGACAAAACAATTTGGATATTAGCACGTGCTTGTAAACTCATACCAGAGTTATTCAGTCCAACAGTTGGAGAAATTGGAGTATCATTAAGATGATCAATTCTTGTTTCCGGGTTAGCGTTCGTATTGCTAAATAATTTTCTCTCCCCTTAACTGAATCATACGAAACTGGATGGACTACCCTGAAGATGGGCGTTGTCCAGCCACGGTCCAATGGTTTCAACTTTTCGTATGAAATATATAAAAGGCGAGATATATCTTCAGTCCAAGACAAAGGAATAAGCTCTCTCATCTCATACCTCTTGGATTATACCATATAAGAGACAACAATGAATCGAATGGTAAGTTTTCCAAGTCTCAACTGGAATTGTGCGATTGTTTTCGGTGTTGCGGCACATGGTGTGTGTTATTGCGGCACATGGTGTGTGTTATTGCGGAGGTGTATCTCCTGTCATGACGGAGAAAATCCCTTATAAATCGGATAAAAATATTTTAGTACAAGATGTGTGACATATGGATGGAGGGAGAACTTTTAAAATTACGGTTCTAAAAGTATCCACTATTCTTAGTTTTAAAATAGAAATATATAAACAAAATTATTTTATGATAAAACACGATAGTTATACATTTCTGAATAAGACTGCAATTATTGTTAAAGGAGGAATTAGCTCAATTCAGTGATTAGTTTCAGGTTCAAATTTTCAAAAAAAAAAAGCAAAATAAATAATTTTATATTCTGTTACTAATTTAAATACGAGCTTAAAATTAATTAATGTTTCTCTAATTTCATGAATAAAATTCTTGAATTAAAATTTTAATCTTAAATTATTAATGTTTTTAAATTCTTTTACTCGATTCCATATGCGGTTGACTGACTTTGCTATGAAAACAAACGGTATAAAGTCGAAGTAAAAATTATTTACTAAATTATATGATTATACCATCTACTTTCAGAATTAGGAATTTAATTTTTATATAGTTTAACCTTTTCTGAATTAACCGTATAAATTAAGAATATCAGTTAAAATCTCAGGTGATCTCCTTATGGGATCCTCGTTTTCTGAAGAAGAATTCGTATACTTAGTCAGAATTTTTGTTGTTATCACATTTGAATTCATATCTCAAAATATGAAACATTGATGTATATTAATTTTTATTCAGAGAAATATTTTAGTAACCTAAATTAAATGTGGTAATTTTAATTCGAAACTACATCCACTACACTATCTGAATCATTTTTTGGATGAATGGGTATTATTCGGAGTCATAACTTTTAACCTTCTGCAGAATAAGGTCTATTTGATAGTCCCCCCCCCTCCCCCTCAATTTAAAGCCTAGCGTATAATTCTTCACTTCCGTAAGCATTTCCTTCATTTCATTAGCATATTCCCAATGTCTTATATATTTTTCAAGAGTAAACATAGCTTTGACCTTAATTGGGTTTTTTTTGTAAGTCAAATTTTATTTGCAGTTAATTTTAATTTCCTTGAATAGTAGCTTCAATCAGATTTCTGAAAATTTTTTGAAGAAATTCAAATATTTATTACAAAATTTTTAAATTATTTTAATAACTTCAAATTCCTATCTCAAAATAGTTTCATCGAAATATAATGAAATTTTTCCAAAAATATTTAATTTAGATCAGGCTTTTCATTGATAGTTATGTTTGTAAATATTGATTGTATTTATTGATTCCAATACTCAAATTTATAATTATTTGTATTTATCAACATCTAAATATATCTTTATATTTACCTTCTTATATTTGCATGACACATTTTCAAGCTTTTCTTTTAGTTCTAAGTCTATCATTTTAGTGACTCATGGAAATGACAAATTGTCTTGTAAGAAATGATAAAATCTTACCAAGAATGAAAGACAATACTTTTTTAATCATTCTTCTCTTTATTTTGTACATTTAGCTGCCATCTCTCGCTTTATCAGGATTTTATATTCAAAAAAAATCTTTTAAATGTTTCGTTTAAACAAAAGTTTGCTTTTTTAAGTAAGCAATATTAGCTTAAAAATTATTCAATTAAAAATTTAATTGGGAATTTTTTAACTAAAGGTTAGGAAACTAGGTTCAGGATTTTTTTTTTTTTACTATACTACCTTCTTACCACTTATTCACGAATTTCTTAATTTATCACTTACGCGTTTTTACTTTTCATAGGGTAAATGTGATTGTTGTACTATAATTTAATAGTTATAAAAATAGATAAAAATGATTTTACTAAAGTATTTGTTTCGTTTATGATCAATTTAATATTACTAAATATTAGTCATACATTTTAATGTATAATAATTAGTTAATCGTGTTAAAATAAATAATATAAAATTAATTTTAAAAAAATTTCTAATATATTTTTTGAAGTTCACTTTCAAATTAATTTAATTTTTAACTTTCTCTTTCCCGCTGCATTCTTATTTAATGTAAGTTTTTTTTTTAAATTTTATATTTAATAATCATGTATTATATGTACTGAAACTGGGCATTATTATATTATAAATCTGTATTATAATTCATTTAATGAATTTCCCTTCAACAAACTAGCGAGCATAATACATGGTAAGAAAATGAACCACACATTGTTAACATCATGCATTTATTCAAAGACTTGCTGAAATTTCAAAATCACATTTATCATTAAGTTTTATTAAATGTATTTTTGAAGAGTTATTTTTTATAATAACTCTTTTTTTTTTTAATTTGGAGAGGATAAAAATTTAATTTCCTTGTATATAAATATTAAATCAACATTTATAGGAAGAAAAAAGTTGTATGCATTACAAAATATTTAATTATGTATTTTATTACTAGGAAAAGTTATATAATGGTAAAAATATGTTTAATAATACTATCCTTTGAAGACTTAGTTGATGGCATTCGAGAATAATTTGTGATAGTTTATTTTCAGCTGTATTTTATTACATAACTTTTAGCTCTTTTACCATACATCTGAGACCAGAATTTTTTTTAAAAAGAAAGATATATTTTATCTGAATTATAAATAATAAGTAGCTCTATTAAATATAGAGAAATTTCTCTTTTTTGCCCTTATTGTATTAAAATTTATATTTTGATTCATACTTCTCCTACAGAAATCTTTTTATATGAATTTTAATTTATTATAATTTTTCAAATAGTTTTATGCTAAAACTTTGTTAAAAATTAGCAATAGTTGTTAATCTTAATCAATGCAATAATTGTTCATCCTCTCTTAGTTTGAAAGAATAAACGAAATCGAATCATTTATAGGAATGCTTTGCTTTAAATTATATTTAAAACATGATTTCAATTTATTTGAAACATCATCCTTTATTTTTAAATAAAGTCATGCCTCTCAAATAGTTACTTACATTTTGAAATAAGCTCAAGACATCGAAAACTCATTACAGTATCAGTTATTGCCTTATGGAGGTAAGTCTAAAATTTCTAGAGTTTAAGACAAAAAGACTCGAAAAAAAAGAAGTTAAATATTTGTAAGTATCTCAATATAACTGTTTCATAAGCGTATCGAAGCGTATTCTAAATATAATAAGCCAAATGCTTACAAATTGGGCAGTGCTTATTTGGAAGTTAAACACGGCATCATTTCCTTTATAAAATTATTGAATTTCTCAAATTCTTTTCTAATAGAAAAGCTGTATCTTTGATGTTCGCAATGAAATAGTTCAGTGTGAATATTTTCGTTTCTCATTAATTTCTTAGAACTAGTGTTGATTATAGTTTTTTTTTAATTAAGAAAGTACTAAAGTGGTTTTCTTAAAAGTGGTTTATTTACTCCAAATAAATTAAAATTTTAAATGTGATTTCTTTGCTATACTCTTCGTAAAATATATCTTATATTTAAAAGCGTCATAAGAAGATGAAAGATTATTTTAACTCATTTCTGCTAGATAATTTTAAACAAACTATTCTATTTTAAGTTAACCGAGTATTTTCTTTTCAGTTGTCACTGTGCTTCGCTTTTCTGTTGGTATCTTCTACCTGCGGTGACTACTTATCTGAAAGTGCTGAATATGATGGATCAGACGCTGGAGGCTATGGAATAGGAAATGCCCATGGAGGAGGAGGAGGAGGCGGATATGGAGGAGGAGAAGGCGGTGGATATGGTGGTGGACATGGAGCAGGATACGGTGGAGGAAAAGGTCTTGGTTCAGGACTTGGAGGTGGAAAGGGTCTTGGCTCAGGTCTCGGTTCAGGTCTTGGAAGTGGAAAAGGTCTTGGATCAGGTCTCGGCTCAGGTCTTGGAAGTGGAAAAGGTCTTGGTTCTGGCTTAGGAAGCGGTAAAGGTCTTGGATCAGGAATCGGTAGTGGACACGGACTTGGAAGTGGTCATGGTCTTGGATCAGGAATCGGTAGTGGACACGGACTTGGAAGCGGTCATGGTCTTGGTAGTGGAGTAGGAAGTGGACATGGTCTTGGTAGTGGCATTGGAAGTGGGCTCGGAAAGGGATCTGGAATTGGAAGTGGTGTTGGTAGTGGATTTGGTAAAGGATCCGGAATTGGTAGTGGCCTTGGAAGTGGAATTGGTAAAGGATCTGGGATCGGAAGTGGAGTAGGCAGTGGATTTGGAAAAGGTTCGGGAATTGGAAGTGGTCTCGGAAGCGGAGTAGGAAAAGGTTCAGGAATTGGAAGTGGTCTCGGAAGCGGAGTTGGAAAAGGTTCCGGAATTGGAAGCGGCATCGGTAGTGGAATTGGAAAAGGTATCGGAAGTGGTATTGGCAGCGGAATAGGTAAAGGATCAGGAATTGGAAGTGGACATGGCCTCGGTAGTGGAATTGGTAGTGGTCATGGTCTCGGTAGTGGGATTGGAAGTGGAATTGGAAAAGGTATAGGAAGTGGTATTGGAAGTGGATTTGGAAAAGGTCACGGTATTGGAAGTGGTATTGGAAGTGGCATTGGAAAAGGATCAGGTATCGGAAGTGGGATCGGTAGTGGTATTGGAAAAGGTACTGGAATCGGAAGTGGTATTGGGAAAGGATCTGGAATTGGAAGCGGTATTGGAAAAGGATTAGGGAGTGGAATCGGAAAAGGATTAGGAAGTGGTATTGGTAGTGGTTTTGGAAAAGGTTCTGGACTTGGAAGTGGCTTTGGAAAAGGATTAGGTGGAGGAGCAGGAAAAGGCCTAGGTGGTGGTTACAGTGCCGAGATTGATGAATATCAACAAGGTCATGGTCTCTCTGGAGAATACGAAGAGCATGATGGCTATGGTGTCGGTCATGGTGACGATTCATTGGAAGAGGGACATGATTTGGGATTATATGGCTTAGAAAATGCTGAAGGCCTAGAAAAACAATTTTATGAAAAAATTGTAACTGTTCCAGTTGTCAAGAATCTTAATGTTTTGAAGCATATTCCAGTAACTCAATTTGTGAAAGTAAGTGATGATTCTTCTAGTGGTGGTTATGGAAACGAATATGGACATTCCAACGAAGGTGCTTATGAAGCAAATGAAGCTGATAGCTACGGACATTCGTGGTAATAGTGAGAAAAGCTCTTAAAAGTTTCCGAAAGTCTCATATGGATTTATTTATTTATTTATTGTAAATACACAAAAATATCTATTAAAAGACTCTAATAAATTTTATTTTTAATTACGCATTGCTTTTTTCCTCATTTTTTACATTGTATTTCTTATTTAGAGATATATGGTGATATTCATAATTAAAGATTTAAAAAAAAGAATCGTTTTTAGCACCTAATTATCTTTATAAAATTGCTTCATATTCAATTTTATATTTTAGTTACTGAGAAGTCAACGTTTGAGAAAAACCTATTCACACAGAATATTTATTTTGTGTTCATCAATAATTTCCGAATATGATTGATAACCATGAAAAGTTAATACTGAAGAATTCTCTAAAATTTAATCCATACTTTACAGTATATTAAATCTAGTATGGTTCAAAATTTACGAAAAAGAAAGAAAAATATTGATTTATAATGGCTGTTTGAAAGAAAAAAATATTTTAAGAAATCATTTAGTGTTCATTTATTAATAATTAAATTTTGATTCACGTCTACCTAATTTTAAGACTATAGGTAAAGGCAAATAAATTATAATTATCTATATATTTGAAAGTAAATGATGAAGATGAACTAAGGAATATACATAATATGTACATGAACTGCTAAATTTAATTTCAACGAAGATTATGGTGAAGATTGAATGAATTAGTGAGAAGTTCCATGAGAAAAGCATCATTTAGTTAAAAGATGTAGAATATCGCTTGTATAATATAATATAAATAATTAGTGTTATATAATAATAGGGCTTACTTTCATCGTGATATACAAAGATGTTAACTGCATTTTACAGAAATGCAGTTAATGATGTTTAATAGGTTAGTAAGTCATTCATACTCATTCATATAAGGAATAACAATCAAAAATTAACTTTCCTTGAAGTTTTCTTCAAGAAGTAATATTTTTTGTTTCTCCTCATAATTTAATTATTTCCTGAGAATTTTATGCATCTTATCACCGTAAAATACTTACTTACACAATATAATGCAATCTGTTATATTTGAATATAAAACTTAATCTTTAATGTCCGTGTAAAAGTTTCTAAACAAGGGAGAATTCACATTTTTTACATATTGATATTTGTTTTCATTGAAGGTAAAAATTTTGATTTCAACATTTCCTTTCTTGGTTATCTCTCTCTCTCTCTCTCTCTCTCTGATTAATTATGTAGTACAGGGCTTCTTGAACTTTTGTCATTCACGACCCCATTTATGATTGCGAGTTTCTTGACGACCCCATACAAACCTTAACGACCCCATACATGAATCATTGTTTAGCTGCAGGTTGCACGTGTGTACGCGCGCATTCCTCCCTTTGATTGTGTGTGATATTTAGAGGTGGTGGTCAGAGTGGGAAGTCAGCGGCGCGCGGTTTATTCAACATGTATGATACCGACAAACACACTAACAATGTATAGCCACAGTATAATAATAGCGATCATCGATCGTTTACTGCTGTCGGTGGAGATAGCTCAAAACCTTCAACAAATGCGCGTGTCTAGACGCTGCAAGTCCACTGTATTCCGCCAACTCTAGTGATGTTATAAAATGGTATATATAAATATTTGACATTATAAAATCTCTCGCGACCGCAGAATTTTGCTACGCGACCCCATTTGGGGTCGCGACCCATAGTTTAAGAAGCCCTGATGTAGTATAATCATATTTAAATTTCACCTGTATATCGTATTGTCATAGGAAGGGGGGAAATAATACTTGATCGTTTATAAAGAAAAATTGCTTGTCTCATTATTCTCTCTACTTGTAAATATATATATATATCGATCACATTTTTAAGTACTTTCATGGAACTTTTCTAAAAAAATTTATGCTGCAAAATATACAATGCAATGTCTCCCTTTCAATATTGCCGAATGAAAAGAAAGTGAATATGAAACACAAGTGTTTTCATTTCTTATCAATGAATTTTTGTAACTAGCAGAGGGACAGATTTTTATTTGTGTTATTAATGGAATTATGATGACTTCAGTAATTACCACGGTTGGGATTCCCGTACTAATTAGAAGGAACCAGTTTCTCTCGGAACCTTCTTTTAAAGCAAAATCTCAAACAATTTAACTCGTCCTTTATTTTCTGATAATGTTAAGTTTGCTCATTAAAGTAATTAGCAAGTAACAAAATTAAGGAATAGATTCGAGTCATACAAGTTGCGAAAACAAAGAAGCAATTAAAATAAAAAATTTCATTAACTAAAGAGTGAAATACATAATATATATATATATATATATTAATGCTAAATAGACTTATCTTAACAATTACATAAAATCGTGCTAAATTACAAATCATAACTAATAAAAATCAAAATTAAAATATCAGAACTATTAAATTGTAAATATTACAGAGTTAATCAAAACAATTAGCATTAAAAAAAAACCCAAAAAAACTACTCAAGTTAAAAATTGTTATCAAAATGTAAAACATTCAAAATGTTATAATGCAAAAAAGGCCATCAGATTATTTAAATGTAACGCAAAATAAATTCAAGAATATATATTAAACACGATAACTTTAATTTGAAACAAAAATAATATCAATCATTCCAGAAAATTACAACCAACTTAAATAAAACCTACACTGTGGTACGATAACACTACATAACTTTATCAAGAAAACATAGCATATCTCAAGAGAAAAGAAGAAAGGAAAGTTAAAAAGTGGAGATAATGTAATTTGAATAAAGCCTCAGACTTTGGACTGATAATAGTGTGTTTAAACTAGTAGCACGGATCCAATCATCACAACTGCAGTAATTAGATTATCATTAATTGTAGAGTCCAAGAATGAGCAAGAAATCCAAAAACAGAACAGTAAAAGAAAGAAAGAAAACAACGTGAACACCCGTAGTAATCAGAAAAAATGTTCTATACTTATTTATACACAGAAAAATATTTTTTCAGTTGAAAAGGTTAAGAAGTTTTACCACCAGCAAGCAATTTGATGTTCTAAAACCTTCAAATATGGTACGATAATACTATGTTTTTAGACTCTCAGTAATATTGTTTCATTGATTGATTTAACAAATCTAAAGAAATTTATTAAATTTTGCTTATCCTGCCAAATTTAAATATTACTTAAATAATCTATATACCAAGAAAAACAAAATAAATATAAATAATTTTCAAGTTAAACATACAAAAGAAAAAAGGATTTAAAAACATTTAAAATCATTAAAAAAAATATAGTTCTAAAATATGTATGTCGCCATCTGGTGGTAAAGTTTAAAATTTTAAAAAATTTAAGAAATTAACAAAACCAAAATTTATAAACATCAAAATATTTTTGATGAATACCATCTCTAAAAGAGAGCCAACATTGTTTCGACAAAAAATAGAAAATAGAAAACTTAGATGCCAAAATATATATATATAAACACACACGTATATTACCTCACAAATGTGTGTCATAAGCATTCATATATATATATATATATATATATATATATATATATATATATATATAAGCACAAAAATATGTTTATTTTTAGCTTATTTTAATTATTTTTAAATGGTTATTAAGAAAAATTTACAGGATAATTTGCGTTAGTGTAACATGTGATAAACTCCTCATAATTATTATTTTTAGTTTGTTACAGCTTTTTAAATTATTTCTAATATTATAACTAACAATAATATTTCTAAAAATAAGGATATATAAACAACTACTTCTGGAAGATACTTTATTAATATAAAATTTAAAACTGTCTCATATTATAACTATTGCTAATAATTTTACTTTCAATAATTTCCATATAGTTATATCTAAATATAATGTTTCATATTAACTTTATTAGTCTGAATTAAATTTAAATATGTGGGATAAAAAGATAAGTTAGATTTATCTTCAAAAGGTTTATTATAATTCAAACAAGAAGATCATCAATATATCTGTATTTATAAAGTTATCTCTATCAGTATAATTATGTTCATAATAATGTAAGTAGTTATTCACCAAACTAACACTTGGGGATCCATCTTGGGAAATACTTTTAGTTTTTTAAAGAAATTTACATTGAACATAATTTTCTATAAATACAATATTAACTAAATATTTAATTTTACCTTAAGAATAAACTCCTTAAATTGTAATAATTATAAATTACTAATAGTTTCTTAACTAGATCATCGATGTCTAGAGAATTAAAGAGATTTTTAAAATCATAACTATGAATAGCAAATGAATCTTCGTCTTTTATTTTCTTAATAATATCCAAGCTATCTTTAATGATACTAGTTTTATTCAATTTATTAATCGTATCTTGTAAGAAATTTACCTACTTTTGTAATGTAAACATTGTAACTGTTATGGACCTTTTTAAATATCACGGTTCTTCATGAAATTTTGAAGTAATAAAGATCTGAGGAAATTTAGTTTTATTAATTTAATTCTATCTTTTAATATAGATCTGTAATTTTATTGTTGATTTATAGGTCACTAAAATGATTTTCTAAATAAGCATTATTCTCTTCCTTTTTGATGACTGTGGTAGCCTAGTGGTCATGGCTGCGGATTCGCGGCTGGCGGTTTTCGTCGAGTAGCGGGTTCGAGCCTTGATGCCACTAAAGAATCATCGTGTTGACAAAGCTGATGCCCGTTAAATCTCTCAGGGCCAAAAGTCATCCCATTGGCTTGGTGTGGAAGTTAGGAAAGATGGTGCAAACTCAGGTATCGTCCTCGTCACTTGATCGAGGTTCAAAATTATGAGATCAATAGCCCTCGTGTTGCTTCTAGTGCGACGTTAATGAAACAAAACCTCTTCTATACATGTTTATTTTTCATTAAATTATAACAATTTATAAATAATTGCATAATTATTTGGAACTTTGTAAACATAACAAATAATAAGTCTTTTTGTAAACCTGTAATTTGTTTTTAGTACGAGTATCTTGTATTTTAATCCCATCTTTAGTTTTAAAATTTATATCATTAATATCTTTATAAATGCAGTATTTATACTCATTAAATGCTTCAACTGGTAAATTATATTTAATAAAAAGATTATTAATAAAATTATTGATCTCATAAAGAATCCTTTTTTGAATGAAATAATCAATATTTGAGATCATAATCTTAATCTAGTATCCCGATATTCATAATATCTCTCAATACATTTTCCTATTCGCAAATTACCAGTAATGACATATTTATGCTTTTAATTAATGAAATCCACATATACATTTACATTTTAATTCATTCTTCATATCTTTAATGTTATTATAGCCTAAATCTAGCCTATTTTTGTTATATTAGTAATTATTTTAATTAGAAGAAATTTATAATGTTTTTCAAAAATATCATTAAAATTATTCTAATTAAAAGAATCATTCCTTAAACTTGGAATACAAAACTCAATTCTGTTATTTTCTTTATTATTATCGTTGATTTTATACTTATTTAGGATGTACTTAGTAATATCTATATAAGCACACATACACACACATTGGCTATCTATTTTGTAATCATTATCTAAGAAGTCTTTACAAATGTTTATTTCTTTTTTCTTAAAACTAAAAATTGAACAATTAATATTTTTAAGATTATAATTAATTTCAAAATCATTATTTAACTCACAAATCCTTTTTTATAATTTCAATTTTATTTAGGCTTATTCTTTTACACCAACGGCTCTTCATTTTTTTTGTTATTTAACCTCCTTATTTTTACTATTCCTTAAATTTTTGTAAAAAGATTCTTTATTATCGTTCTGTTTTATAACCTGTAAAATATTCTTGTTAATTTGGAAAACGTTCAAATACTACGGATAAACAGCATTGTAAAATCTTATAAAATGGTTTTCGCACCATAATCTTTATTTCTATTTTGATAATCGAGATTTCAAAGTTTTCAAATTTATGTTTAGAGAAATGACACAGCTGATGAAAAAAAAATTAGTCAGTTAAGTACTTTTTACGTGGAGCTTTTTTACTATTTTATATATTTATACAATTTTTTTTTCAGTTTTATTTAAAAGAAAAATTTTCAAATGAAATAGTTTTTTAAAAAAGTTACTTTTAGTTTCTGAAGACTCCAAACTGTGTAAGAGAGAAGGATTCGAAATTTCTTTCTACGCATTTATCTAAAATGCTTCTACTCATGCAAATCTTTCAATCCTCATTTTAAATTTTCCTCACATTTCTTTTCGTGTAAAAAAGCTGTCTAAATATCCCTTGAATGTTTTTATAACTGAAATTGTAGCAAATAATGCAATTGTGTACAAAAAATGGGTTTCAATTCACGAATTCAAACAAAGAATAATTTTCCAATGCGACAATAAAATAAGTATATATGTTAAGTACTATTTTTTTAAAAATTTTGTAGATTCGTTTCTGATCTCCAAAATTCTGTCAATGAAACTATTATACTTCGAAGAACAAGCTATTATTTTATATTACGTCTTGAATATAAATATTTCTAATTTTTCTCAAATGCTAATGAAAGTAAAACTAACTCAAGAAAATAAAAAAAAATTAATTTATTTGAACAATTAAATATGCATAAATCAATGAGATAAAAACTGAAGAGATCAGAAACAGATTATGTGAAACTTCAACTAACAATAGGTTAAAATCTATTCATAAATTTTTTAATTAGTAATTAAATAACTTTATATATATATATATATATATATATATATATATATATATATATAT
>BMAW01067387.1:95174-139236 GCA_019974015.1 Nephila pilipes | reverse complement strand
CAATAGAGAATCGCAATTTACTTCATATTCAGGAGAGAAAAAAAAATCAGAAATTTAAAAAAAAAAGCATTAATTGTACATAGCTAAAAAATGCTACGAAAGGAAATAGTTCGCATTAACTTTATAAATGTGAATTATATATAAAAAAAAAATTGAACTCGTATTCTCAAATATGCATTTCCGAAATTTTATCCTTTCTTTTGGTGTTAGATGTAAACCATATTTCACTTCGTATGGCTAATTCTCAGCAGAGGGCGCTGTATGTGTTATTGTACAAGTTTTCTGTTGAAGGAAGTAAAATGTACAAAATTTGATGAGAAAACGAGGAATATTGAGCAGAGTAGGTCAACTCGTTTGCTACTTTCATGTTTTATATAATTATGTATTCTGTTGACAGCACTTGCACCGTTAGCGTGTAAAAGGATTTATACAAAAAATAAGAGCGCAGATTTTTTTTGGAATGATTTAAAAAAAATGGGAGATGAAATACAACTTGAGACATATCAAAACAATTTTAAATTTACATGCTATCGTTGAAAAAGAGAGAAAAAAGGAATTAAATTTTTTAGTTTCATGCTAAAAAAATTCCTGAATAGAAATACTAAATTTACAAAAATTTTGTTTTAAACCTGAAGACTGTCCTTTTTTGATAAGTTATAAATTGACCAAAATTATAAACGAGAGAAAACTACTTATTATTTAAATCCTAAAATTAACGCTATCAACAAAAACATAGATACTTAAAAATGTAATAAAATGCAAATAGCATTTATTTATCTCTAAAATCTCAGTAAAAAAAAATTATACACAAATTTTTAATAGCCTAAGGTGATGGGAAAGAATTCATGCAATTTTTTAAGTAAAAATATAATATTTAAAGAGCAAATTTATTGTTTTAAACATCTTTTCATACACAATTTGAAAATGCTTCACAGTATATATATATATATATATATATATATATATATATATATATATATATGCTTCATTCGTAATCATGCCGCATTCTTATATGTAGAAGTATTACAGAAACTTAAAAAAGAATAGCGCACTGAAATAATTGGTGGAAACTGTCTATTATGCACGTTTAAGAGATAAAATAATTATGCTGATATCTATTTTTGTAAACTTGTAAGTCGTCCCACGTAAAGCTCATGACAATAAAAATTCATCTACCTTGGCCCCTTTGAACTTTGAATTATAACCTAAGAAAATAAAACATTCCATGTTTATATAGAAATGTATAGTTACCGTTCTGTTTGAAAAAATAATTATTTTGATTTGTAAACCGCATTAATACTATATTATTTTGAAACATACCAAAATTCCTGTCGGTATAAAGAAGAGAAAAAGTAAGTATCAACTATTGAAATGTGATAAATATAATTTTATTAAAAAATACTTGCACTGTAAAATATCTTTAATCCAACGTTTTCGAGACAGCCTTTCCGGATTAGCAATTTTCCTGGAATTATAGAGCATCAATATAGTTATATAAGGATACCGAATATAAATCACTACGATGTAGACGATATAAATATCCGTCAAAGTGTTCCGTTTTTCTAGCTATTACAAAATTAAATTCAAACATTGAAAATTAAATAAGAGGAAAGTGGAATTGTATTAGATTTCTAAGCTTCTCATGTATAATAAAATATTTTATAGCTATTTGGAACCAGATAATTTTCCATACAAAACTTCATTGCTCTATAAAAACACCTCCTCAAATATATTTTTCTGAGATAAAAATTTCATTTGTGTTTTTACAATTTTTACAGACATTAGATTTTACCAATTTCATTAGTGGAGGATTGTATCGCACACGCGTAATAAGAGTGCAAAATGGTAATTACTTTTGATTTCACAAACAACTTTTTATTATTCAGCAGGTCAATTTTTGAGAAATGTATATAAGTACATATTACAAATCATAAAATTAAGTTAATACATGATAAGAAATTGTATAAATACGAAAAATTAAAAAAAATATCAGTCTTTGAAATATATTAAGGACAAATGCTCTCTGTGCTTATTTTTTTTTTTTTTTTTTCTGATAAAACAAAACACCACATTCGTAAAGCAGATTGTTTCCTTCAAGATGACTGCAATTTTCGTGAGCCCAACCTTCACAAATCCTACCCTGAATACAGTCTTCTTTAAAGGTTTCATAGGCCGTGGTAGCCTAGTGGTTATGGTTTTGGACTCGCGGTTTCCATCGAGTCATGGGCTCGATGATAGATGCCGCTAAAGATCCGCCGTGTAGACGGGGCTAATGCACGTTTAATCTGTTGGGGATCAAAGCCCTCCTAATAGCGTGGTGTGGAAGTTAGGAGAGGGGGAATGCCAGCTCCGGTGTCGTCCTCGTCACTTGACAAAGATATAAAATTACGAGGTGCAATAGCCTTCGTGTCGCTTCTAGTACGATTTTTAAAAACCAATCTAGTCAATCTTTAAAGGTTTCTCGCGTGGATGTCTCAGTGAGTCTCATAGCCTTCTCCTTTTTCTTCTTCAAACTTTAGTTTCATTTTTATTTTAATTTTCTACAGATGTTCTTGGGGGGTGGAGGTTTCTAGATCGTTTTTCCTCTTTTTCAGTAATGAGTGTAGTTAGTTTTTATCTATTTACTTGAACAGATTTATTTACTATTTTTTTCTTCTTATTTAGACGATTTTCATCCAGTATTTTCCACTTAGCTTCAATTATTCTTTCTTTTTCTTCTTTCTTTCCTTTTTTCAGTTTAATTTCGTCTTTGTAATTGAAGCTCTGAACCGTATTTTTTTTTTTATTTATGCATTTTATTTTTTATTTTTATTTCATTTTTATTTTTATTTTATCATGTATTTCTATTTATTTATTTATAATTTATATGGCTTGAGGTTGAATTTATCCTTTTATTTCTCACGACTTTTTCTTAATATGAATTTTGTGTTTCAACTGCTAGGAAGTAATAATACCACCATTAACATATTTTGAGATCCAGTTCTTTTGGAGAATCTTCAATAAGAAATGAAGTTGTTCTATCATTTTCTCAAAGACTGCTCGAGCTTCTAACACCTGATCGTCAACTACTCGTTTCAGAGGCCTGGAAAGCTCAAAATTGTTGTAGATGAAATAAATCTAAATTGTAATCAACATTGTCTTTTATAGTATGATGGATTTACTACTAATATACGATTGATAGGCCTTAGAAAGCAAAGGGATGTAATCTAAATAATAGAAAACGTTATGGTTCAATGACAAATACCTGTACATTTGAAACCTGACTGAGAAAGTTTCTTTTCAATATATTCTTGTAAAGACAATATTTACTAAACTAGTCATATGTCTAAGACAAATGAAGATCTCTCTTAAATTATATGTTAGGATATTTTCAATCAGAGAGAGAGCATACTTCGTTATATGTATTTTTGAAAGGCTTCATAACCACTCTATCCAGAGGCTAAAGCTTATGCGATGTACAAGGGAGCAAGCTCAGTATGTGATTTTGATGTTCTTTCACAAATGTGATCACATTAAACTTTTCGTGACTTGAGTGGCTAATCACGATCAAAAGGATGGAATATTTTTCAATTAATCTACTCTACAAACATTTTCAGCCATTTAAAGAAGACTTAAGCTGTTATCCATCCTCTCTCTCGGTTGACAATCAAAAACACTTCTTTATGATGAATATATATCCTTTTTCAGCTCATTGTCCAATATCACCTGACAAAAGCAAAAGAGAGAGAGAGGAGGAAAAGGAAGATAAACTGATTACCTGAAGCATTGGTGGTCAGTAGGAAAGTAACATTTCTGCCTCTTTCAAATGATGTAAAATCCCCTGCTTGTTTTCTGCCTTTAACTGACTTTACTTGTTTAAAGAGTTTGTTAGTATGGAAGCACGACACGCCAGACTCATCTGAATTAAAAATCTCTGAATGACTAGGCTATATTTCTCCTTTAATTTAGTTTAATTTTTCAAAAAAAAAAATATCTTCACAAGCTCCTTACGGAAACTTGTTCTTTGAAAGCTTGTAAATTTAGCACTCCTTAATCTCAGATCAATATATCTTTTCATAAAGGCGTAATAATAGTCCCGGCCTTTTCTTTTGTTTTATTGAAAAGGTGTTTTACTATCAGTTTTCTGCATATTGATAGACTAATTTCAAAAACTTACTTCTTCTTAATCAGGGGCCTGATACGGCTACCCAAGTTTTTAATAATGTCTCTGGTTCATCATAAAAAAATTTTTGAAAAATCTTATCACTTACCATATACGGTTTTATTTCTACTTCTTTACTTTAGGGAAAACCTCATATTTATCTCTTAGTGTGCTTTTATAATAGAATATCTTTCACTCTTTTCCTTAATTGTCTCTTTAATTTCGTTCTACTTTTTTACTGCATTTTTCATATTCTTCTTCTCCCACTTCTAATGTAGTTTAACCATATTGTCCAGCAAAGCAAACAAATTCCATGAAAATATAATTCTTATCAGCCTCAAACAGTGTATGGTACAATCCACAACACCTATGTACAATGCAGCCCTAACAACATAGCACAAAACACCGGTAACCACTTTACATTAACAAACTGAAGGAGGTTAATGGCCTACAACTTAAGGTACAATGCTGTTGTTTTCAGCAATAAACAAAAAAGGTAACTTACACTCACTGTCTGGCAAGCTAGAACAACCACAAGAGTTATCTTCGTTCACTCAAAACAATATTAAAACAAAACTTTTCTGCGTCAGCAACACTACCCCATGACTAAATATGGCGACATCTGAATTTTCTTCCTTCATCCAACATGATAGTATCTTGATTGGGGCTGCCACTTACAGCAGATGTTAGAAACTACGCTTGACCGACACTAGCCACCGTGTGATACTACCTAACCTTCCCTAATTGAATATTCTTATATTGATAAAAATGCAGCACACAAAAGAAAAATTATTACAATTCAGTTATAGTTTTTTTTATGACGAGCTATTCTAGTCACATGCTTACGCTTATTAGTTTTATTGACACTTGATGGGCTTCGAGAACATTTTACACTGTACTGTATACACACAGTCATAATATTGGACAAATGTGACATATAACTCACAACAAAACAAGAAACTCTGTACTGAAATGAAAACCGACAGTTATGATAAACACTGTTTGAAAATGACAGCAAAGCTGTGTTGCTACTTTGTAGTCCAGGTCAACAAACACCCGTATCCATACGTAAAAATCCGAAAGCAAACATCTCAAAAGATACCGAATTATAGAATGTGCTGAACCGTCGAATACCGGATTAAAAATAACTTAAGAGTATCACTTTTTCAAGTTACTGAGATTAGGAAAGTGTTTTTCACAGATCTTACGATTAAAAATGTATCGAATATCATACATTTACTTCATATTCTCTCAGTTTCTTTTCAGCGAGAAAACGCAATTTTGAAAAGTATTAATATACTTCTAAAACTTTTAACAGTCAGTTATTTTTATAACCGATTTCAAAATGATACTTTGCTTTTGTGAAACAACATTTCTCTCAGATCTCAAAAACAAAAAATAAAGCTAAGTCATGTAGTAAGTTGTTACCGTTGTTCCAGAATTTTTTCATCTTGAGCTCTATTGATTTAATACTCATTGAGTTTAGTCTGAGTTTGTGGATAACTTAAGCAAAAATAAACACTAAGTATGCCTATCAATAGTATATTTTTTATCTCGAGATAGTAGTTTTATATAAAAAAAAGTACAAAGCAAATTATATTACTGAAAGCATTTGTTACTGTATTTAAATTATCTTCAAGTCTTATTCTCTATTTGTAAATTAGTACTTTTTGTTAACTCAACAGCATTTAACAAAAAATGAAACATACATATAACACCCGCCCTTTTAATTGCCTTTATTTTCTATTGATATTAATTTTCCTTCAGTCATTTTATAACTAAGCAAAATATTTTCTGAAAGTTTCAGTTTTTAAATCCAGAATCTGGTAAGTGATCCTAGTAATTATGGGCATTAATTATATGAAAACATGTTTGCACTCATTGTGTCCCAATATTACGCTTTGGATTGCGAAATTTGTAAATCAAGTATATATATTGAGATTCACCTCTCATCGTACAATCGTATAAGTTTGCGATTATTTTCAGTAAGGACATTCTTTAATTATAATATTACTTTTAAACAAAAGCCAGAGAGAAATTATTTATTATCAAGTCGAGATGTTTATCTTTCCTGTATAATTAAAATTATGTTAATTATAAACTACGAATATATATTTTCATAAATTATTTATATATATAATATTTTCTTGTTCAACGGTCGGCAACGATTAATATGAAATTCAGATGCAAAAGTCTGCGCTAAATCAATTAGAAGGCCAAGGTTCCTCTTTACATTTTTGATCACATGGAGTGATTAATTACCAAAGGACGAGCATATTCAAGCTTATTTAACAGCAGAGAGGAAAACATAAATAATTTATTCCTATTAGAGAAAAAGGAAAAGAACGTGTTCTAATTATATCTTTGCGTGATAATCATAAGTGACAGAAAAATAAATAGATAAACTTTGTGATAAAACGTAGGTCTTTTTCTTTGATATTATTTTTAATTCATTAAACATAAAATTCATAAAATTAAAATAATAGAATGAACGAAAAATATCAGGATCTAGCCAAAGCTAACATAGAGATGAAAAGATATAATCCTTTTAAAGGGAAATATATCCTAAATTAAATGCGACTTATGTTCTAAATCCACTAAGCTTCAAATTTAACTAATAATGTTACTAAGGAAAAAACGCATGTTAACTAAACATATTTTAATCTATTGTGATCAATCAGTAGCTTAGAAAAAAAATAATGGTTTCATTAAAAGAAAATTCAATAAATTGAAATAGCAACTAAAAAGTGCCAATTTAGGTTAAGTTATATATTCCTCTTTAAAATTATTTTTAGCTCATTAACTCTACATATAAAATACTATTTTTGAGTATTGCAATTTAAGATCAAAGCAGAGTATTTGCGAGTATAACACTAGCATAAGGAACATGAAAGGCAAAACGATAGTAATAATAATAATAATAATAATAATAAGGATTATAAAAAAAGAATAAAATAATTCAGTTTACTGCTTAGAATTACTGAGATGTGGATACTTGTTTATTCATTTCTGTCAAAACAAAATACTATTTGCTAGAGAAAGCAATTTCAGCAGTGTTATTTTCCTAACATCTATTGTAAGAAAATAGCAATTATTAAAAACGGAAATTTTTTTTAAATTAACCTGATCCCTATGAAGGAACAGTATAAATTATCTATTCTTGCTTTATAAAGCAACTTACACTTGAAATATGCATTTTAAGGTAAAAACAAAATTTTCTTCTAACAAAATATTCAACATCTTATAATGATTTGAATTGGATCTCAGTGAGATTAAGAAATAACTGAGCGCAATAACAAAAAAGTCTTCACTCATCATATTTTTCTCTGAAATATGGTTTACACAAATACATATATTCATAGTGCTTATATGAAATTTTTTGAATGAGTAAAAATTTAAGAATCGCTAAAATTCGCATTTCCCCATTTTGTTATAAAATTGTTCAATATATAAATCACTTGTATTTAATAATTAATATTTCTATTTCAATTAAACTAAGTATTCTCTCACCTTTATAGTTATTTAACTTCAACATATTTTACTAACAGAGTGTTTTTTTTCCTCGTAAGGAAATTTGTTTGTGTTTTTAAAAAGCAATAATCTATTTATTAGATTTTAGCCGAATTTTTCATAGCTAATTTTATACTCCCTCCTTCTACTAATCGTGTTCACAGACACAGTTTTATAAATCATAGATTAAAAGAATAGTTTTAGCAAATTTTAAACTACATATCCTTTATTTTCCTAGTATAGATTAAATATACATGCTTGAAGTAGTTTAATATACTTTTCAAATTTAAATTCTGTTGCTTTAAAACGAGTTTTCTATCTCTTAATTCTTATAACTAATCAGTTTTAAAAATTAAATATTTTCAAGCATTTTGAGCTCATTAATTAAAGTTTTGAGTGAATATTTCCCAATGGCAAAATAAATCTGGTTATCAAGTTCTTTTAATTTTTATCTAAAAATAAATGCATTTTTTATCTTTAAAATGTTTTAAATACATAAGTTTCCGTGTGTGTATATGTTAGATTTTTCACTTTTTACATTATTATTTTTTAAATTAAGATTTTTTTTCATGTTTTAAGCTCACAATACCATTGCTTATTGTCAAGATAATTTTATTCATTAGCTACAAAAATTAGTGAATATGAATATAAATAATTTAATTTATTTTAAAATCACTATATGCATTTCGTATCAATATAAATCAGAGTAGAATAACTTAATTTTCAAAAATTGTAGAAATATATTACGTTGCTTTAAGAAAAATTCAAATTCTAATATGCATGGGAGTATTAAAATATCAAACAATCATCTAACGCAAAAAATATTGTTATATGTTTTTAACATCATGAGGAATTAATTAATTAGTTTTATGATTTTTTCATTTGTGATTTGATAAAATATCTTATATCTTAAATGCGTGACACTTTAGAGGAATTAATACGAGAAGATAATTATCAGATTTATTTTTAAAAATTAGAATAATTTCTCTTCTACACTTCTAAATACAAAGAAATGTCTTTTGGCCCCGTTTAAATTAACTACATTTCCGCGTAATCATTTTCTAAACAGCTTATATCTCAACATAATGTTTTTTACTTCCACAATGAGCCTTTTTAGGTCATTCCAATAAAAATTAGGTCCAATAATTGAGGAAGAATGGTAATTAAATTCCATATGAACCATGGATAGTATAGTTATTTATATCGCATTAAGAGGAACTATATAATGTAAACCACGAAAAAGTGAAAAATATACTATTATAAATTTTACAAAAGATTTTTAAGTATATCAGGATATTTTACATTTAATCATACCTAAATCTATACATAGTTGTAGGAAAAAAGAAAATCCTAATTAATTTTACTCAAATATTCACTTTTCTAAATTCAACAGCCAAAATCTTTGATATTCTTATTCTTCGATGTTATATTTTGATTTCATGGATTTAAATTAAAATTTAGGATTATGGTTTCCTTCATCAAAACTGATACTCAAAGAAAAAAATATTATTTTAGGCACAATACAAGTAAATGAGCATTTATCTCGGTTTTATTTCCGATTATACTTGAAAATTTCTACTTAATTATTAAGCTTTTGTAAATGTTGAACAAACCCCCTAATTAAGAACTATATTATCGAATTTTCCATAATTCTTAGAATCTACTAAACTTAAATCATGATACTTGTAATTAAAAACATCAATGATGATAAAGGATTATGAATGAAAACTAATTTCGCTACTTTAGATTAATAATGACTTCAATATTTGATGTCACTTTATAATCATGAATTTTGATATAAAGAATAATTTTCTTAAGTAACTTGTAACTTCTCTTAAATTTTCTCTTTCTAAAATTACGTTTCCCTCGTGAATATTCGATTGTCTGAAATTTTTACAATAAATATCAAGTCAAGGGATAATTTTTTTTTAAATGTCAACCAAAATAATAAGCAGCATAATTTCAACTTGCAAAGTGCAATTCATTCACTACAACTGTTTCACTTCTGTTACAGGTTAAGACTTCGACTTGGAAATCTTAGAAAAAGTTTACATAGAAAAGGATGATCACAAAATAACTGGGAAAGAATAAGTGAAGCATTTCATCCTCAGGACATCTATGAAGTATTCAGGTTTGTCTACCTGAAATATTCGGTAATTTAAGCCAATTAATGAAAAATGACACAGCTTTTCTCTGACAATATGTGTCTAAGCCACTTAATTATTTTATTTTGTATTTGTTTCAATAAATTTGTCAAAGTCTATTTGAGACTCTTCCAAAATACTTTCTGCTTCTACGAGTATATATTCGTCCGCGTACTAAATTTTAAATAAAATTCAATATTCTTTAAAATTAATTTAAGAAAAGAAAAACGGAAGCATCTTAAATTTTTCCTAATTTATTGAGCAATATTGAATGCGACATGTACTTTATTTCAATTATAAGATATAAAGAGTTTTGGAAATGATTTATGAGTGATTTTTTTTAATATATACTCAATTTATTGAAGGAAAGATTCAAATTTCTTCTAAATAAACTTCTTGGGTTTTAATCAGTGGAATTTTGAAAACAAACACTTTGTTAGCAAGTCTTTTAATTACTGTTTGAGTTTTTAATTTGCGACAGAGGAAGAAGTTGTAATCAGTGCGATTTCTTTAATTTGTTAATAAGAGATAAAATTCAGCAATGTCAATGCTGCACGAGAAAAGTGCACTAAAGATCAGAAATTTTAAAATAAAGATTTATTTATATTTTTAATGTCATTTCAGGGGTAATGACGCAATTTTGTATAGATTAGCTGAATATTGATATTTAAATTTTTCATCTAAATTTCGTACAAATTAATAGCTTAATATATTGTATGCTTCCGTTGTAGTGTAATTATTTTTATCATAAGTTTATTTGTAGCTCTTTTAAATAAATTTTTGTAGGAATTAAAAATAAAAATCCGAAAATTCTATTAATTATAAATGTATTTACTACAGATTAACCAGTAGTTGGAATAATGAATATCGAAAGTATAAGCATCTCAAATCAGAACAATCTTCCTTATCTTCCTTTGATTTTCTCCGCATCGATGCTTACCATGCTTCGATTCGCCGCAGCTATAATAAAATGGAGAATACCGTAGAATTAGACCTAATTCAGTTGTCAGCAGACTGCGAAATGAGTTGAGATGTTTCACAATTAGCTATAAGCAAAACAAGCGAATTTAATTATTGGGTAATTGACCGTAAACATATCTGTGACAGATAGACGTCAAGTTTTCTTTTCTTTATTTTCTTTTCCAATAAAAAGTCTTTAAAGGATTAACAAAACAGAATTACTAATGCTAAATATTTCACACTTTACATACCTTTCCTGAATTTTTATTCTTTTTTGACTTAATGGATTAACTTTCAGCTTAATACTTAGAGATTGTTTTTATCAAATACTTATTAAAAGAATTATATGTGTTTACTATTTCATGTTTGCTTTTTGTTAGTTTTTTATATTTGTTTGAAACTAGCTCAAAATTATAAAATAAGACTTATGAACTGATACACTGGTAAAAAAAAATAGTGCTAATATGACTACAAGAAATGTATTTTAAACTTAATATTCTTTTTGGACCAGATTCGTTTATTAAATTAATGAAAGCTGTAAAAAAAGGACTTTAGAACATGAATATTGTAGATTCAATGAGTTTTTATGTCTTAAAATACCTTTAAATATAAATAAAAACTGATATGAAAAGAAAATAATATTATTTAAATCTATCAAATTTTCCCACTCTGCAAAGAAAATATTTCATCATTGATGTTTTGACATTTTTGTCCACCCATTTATTTGTTGTCAAATATAAAACTTCATGATGTTTTTAAACAGAGTTTCCGTTTTTTGACTCTGGAAATAACAAAAGCATAAATGCATAATATTTTAGCAAATCAGGACACTTCAACTAAACAAATTGTAAAGAAGTAAAATGACAACTTTTCTTACTCGTGCTACTACTCTTTTTAATTATTATCATTTATAAAAGAAACTGGTATATATATATATAAGTAAGCTTTAAGAGTCCTTGAATTACTAACTAAAAGACTTCACTTATGCCGTAAATGGGGCTTTTTTTTTTTTGTTTTTGATTAATTGTAAAACTTTCCTGTGAAAATCATCAATTTAAATGATACAGTCTACTGTTTCAATTAAATGGCTTGTTTTCAAAATCTTGAAACACTTTTTCACACCTCATTACTGTTTTGAATCAACAAAGAATAGTATTTTAATATTTCTTTACTTTAAACTAATTTGACATTGAATTGTTTATTGAAATGATTGTGCAATTCAAGGCATTAATATTTAAATTCAAAAATCGAAAATTATTTCAAAAATATTTTTTACAATTAAAGCTTTAAATTGTCTAAAAATGCTGAAAAATTCAACTTTAAAATTAGTTTAATAATGTTATGTAAATATATTAAAATTATATTGACTTGCTGATACATACAAATTAAATGTATCTTTTTAATAGATTGAATTGCTTAGTATTGGAAAGAGATATAACCTTCTTTAATAAAATTGATCCTTAGTCTAAAAACTAATGTAAAACTTTACACTGGTTAATTGGCACTAGAAAGACGGCTGCCGTCATTTTGAAGGTTTCGCAAATTGTATTATGTGCTACATTTATAATTTTGTTCCCAATCTTCTGAAATTTTATGACTTTCATTAAATTGCACACACATGTACAATATTTTATTCTGCAGTAAAGAGTGGGGGTATTTTGTCGTATAACTAAAAAAGATAGAAAACCGTCATTTTGATTGTAGTATAGAAAGCTGGTTGAAATCGATAACACAAATCATAAAACCATAATAAAAACGAAATATGTAATTAAAACCAAATATTTGGTTGAATGAAAAATTATTTGAATTAAAAGAAGAACTCTTATCTCCTTCTCTCTCCCCTATACAAGAATGATTGCCAATCGTAAACATGAACTCTTTCAAAGTCAAAATTTACTATCAGGGAGGGTCCGGTGGAGTGTCTTCCTATGCAAAGAGACACGTAGAAATCGGAAGAATGTCTGGCGATTTTCAGCTATTGATTGATAACTCTATGAGGAAAATAATATTGGAATGTACTGAAACAGAAGCTCGAAGGCAACACCCAAATGAAAACTGGTCGATGTCAATTGAAGAGTTGGATGCCTTTTTAGCTCTTTTGTAATACCGAAGAACATTATGCTCTAAAGAAATCTGTGTCAGTAATTTATAGAATAAGACGTAAGACTTTTTTTTTCTTGATACTTTGCCACTAGATAGATTCAAGGAAATATTGAGGTTTATGACATTTGATAGAAATCTACAAAATCTCAAAGATTACGAAACGATAAATTTACTCTAATATTCTCTATTTGGGGTCGATTCATTGAAAACTCTATTTCTTGCTACCTATATAAAAAAAATATAACAGTTGATGAGCAATTATTTTCGTCTAAAACTAGATGCCCATTCTTACAATACGTATCAAGTAAGCCTGATAAATTTAGTATTAAATTTTGGATTGCAGCAGATGTAGAAAAAAAATGCATGCTAAATGCTATTCCATATTTAGAAAGAGATGATACGTGACCGGACAATTTATCACTTTCAGACTATGTCAATTTACTTCTGATGGAACTATTCTTGGATAAAGGCAATAACGTCACTACCGATAACTTTTTTACTTCCCTTGCTCTTGCTGAGAAATTAAAGACAAAAAAATATTAGCATTATCTACACAATGAAGCAATCAATGCAGGGAATTCCAGACGCCGAAAAATATTCAAAAAATCCACTTATTTTACAACATGTTATAAACACAATGATTCCACCTTTACTGCATATCAAAGTAAGAAAATAAGAATTTTTTTGGGTTCTAAGCACCCTACACCAAACTGTTAGTATAATAGATGATAAAAAAAAAGTGCCCGAAGCTGTGTCATTTTATAATTCTACAAAGCATGGTGTAGACATTATTGACCAAATAGCTCATAACTATTTAGTAAAAGCAAGAAGTCGAAAATAGCCAATGCACGTTTTTTACACTATTTTGGATTTAGCTTCAATAAACGCATGGATTGTGCACAAAGAAGCTACGGGAAGTATAATACCAGAAGATATTTTTTACTTCAACTTTCTGAAAAACTTCGACAAAATCACGAAATAAAAAAGCCACACCTCACACTGTTTCTTAAATTTCTTTTCAGATATCGAACTCAAAAAACCGTACCCAATGCCAAATTGGGCTGTGTAATGAAAACAGGATTGCACGCAGATGTTGCAAATGTAATTGTTATGTGTATGGGAAATGAGTATAATTGTAAAAAGTATGATTTGTGTCGAATGTAACAGGTAATTATGGTATTTCACTTATTTAACCATTAAATAGAGGTAAGCAAAACGGTCATTGTATTCCTTATATTATTAGTTCAATCATACCAAATATAATATTCACCGTTTCAAAGTGATTTTTATTTGTTGAAATGCTTGATTTTTGAAAAAAATTTAATTTAATAAGGTTTTGTTTTATATGTAAGTAATATCTTCTTTAAAATAATGTGTTTTTACTTTTATATATATATATATATAACTCAAAAATAAATTCAATAAATTATAAAAGATATTATTTCTTGTTTTAAAAAATATATTTTTTTGATAATTGTTTTTTTAATAATGCGTTTAATATATTTTACTTTTGATTTTACTTCTACCCGTCATTTTGACGGTAATCCATCTTTTCAGTAATAGAAAAATTCCAGTATTTAAAAAAAAAAGAAGAAAAAACATTTCAATATGAATACCACAAAAACTACACTAAATAATTAAGAAGTAATTTTCATATTAGAAAACAACCAATCCAGAGCGGGCTAGAAATGAAATGTATTTTGAACCGAGTAAAATTGTAAAACAATCATGTCAATCCTAATATACTCGTAATTTGTAGAGTTATTCAAAGTATGAACACTTAGGACGTGACAATAACACGTCATACATGTTTCAGCAATCGGATCATAAACATCATTATTTAAAATATGTAGTTATACTTAAAGGAATTTTTTTGGTGTTAAACCTAATTTGTGAGGAATTAAAAAAGTTACATCTTTCATTTATTATTTATTTAATTCCTCTTCTCTTATATAATATAACTAATATAATAATCTCCTCCACCCCTTGTATTTTACAACTTATGAAATAGCTTTTACTTTCCTTCCCACCTTATTCGGTAAAAGGAAACAGAAACAGGGTGGAAAGAATACTATAACATATTTCTGAAAAAATAAAGACTGAGTGACTTCTCAAATTACCACCCAAACATAAATCAATATAGCATTCAAAAAGGGAAATGAATTGCTAAAATCTTGGATATTCCTCTAATGTTCGGCAAAATAAACAAAATATAAAAAGACTATTAATCAACTTTGACGTTAATGTTACTCTATCTGATAAGGCCAACAAACTCACGTTCTACTTTCACCTCTGACCAGTTTAAGTAGCTAAGTATTATTTTAGTCTGAGCTACAGGTTTACTTTACTCCATTTTTGAACGGATAGCTAATTGATGAGTTACAAATAGTAGGGTGATTATTTTGAGCAAAACGTGACTTCTGCAGATGAAGAGATATATCATTTTTTTCTGTTTGATAGTTCATGCTATCAGTGAAATCGTTACAAAATTCAACAAGTTTCCTTCAACACCGAGTCTCTTTTTAGGCTAGTAGAAATTTGATTTTATGTTGAAAAATCTTTTTTTTTTTTTATCTTGGGTAATTTTCTGTATTATTCATTACAAAGTCATCTATATTTGATTTCGAAAAAAATATTGAAGTTCGCGGTCTTTTAAAAAGCTGAGATAATTGTTGAAATTTTTTTAGCCTTCAAATATATTTCAGATTGGAAAATATATATTTAAAAATGTTGTTATCCAACATAAAGGAGGTAATATTCAAAAATTCTCCTTACTAGAGATAAAAAAAATGAAAACATATATTTTTTTATTATTTTAAACTATTGGTAACAACATAATTTATCATTTAACTCATATTAAAACATCATCTCTTGATATGTAAAAAGTCGACAACATTTTGTATCAATTTCAATGAAACTTTACTGTATCTTAAATTCCAGAAAATTTGACTATTATTTAATAAAAAAAAAGAAGAAAATGATTATTTTAAATATGTAAAGATTTATTTCCTCATTTTCCATGAAATCTAAAAATATTTTTAAGTTCATTTTCTATGCATTTAAATTCTTTTACAACTTGCCTTCGGGGGAAAAATTGCTAACTGTTTCAGAAGAATTAATAATTCTCAACTATACAGGAAAAGTTAAGTAAACGGATAATTTTCAATATTAGGGAATAATTTATTTAAACACATTACTGCAACTAGGTTACAAATATGGCTATTGTCTGACTGAGAAGCAATATAATTAAGTCATTAAAATACTCTTGTGCTTAAGCAATAATTCTCAAAGTATTTTCAATAAAATGAAACCTAAAGCAAAGTTAGCCTATTACAGCAAAGAGGAAATCTATCGAATTTGCACCTCTGTGCAAAAGCAGTGACTTTCCTATTTTATTATCACATTTATTTTCCATTATTTAATATCAAATGGAATCAATCCATCCATGGCTAATAGTAAACATTGAAATTGACTCTTAAAGTAAATGTCTTATAATTATGAAGTGACTGGAACGACAAGAAATCAATCCGTATCACAGAGGAAGGAATATGAAGAGTATACAGCATGTTATTTGAAAGGTCATTAAGGAGAAGCTACGCATGCGCGAAGTCTGATTATACCTGTTAAACAATTTCACTGAAAACCACGCTCCATGATACTTCTAGCGACTGTTTCTTCTGTTACCAAGAAGAGTAACAAATGTATGTCACGGGTGATGAAGCGTTTCCATCCTTTGCAATCTTTCTTAATCCTATCATGAAACAGAACCTTATTTTAATGCATGTCCTTGATGTTTTACAAATAAGATACTTTTACGAGAGGACAGCTACCTATAGCAAGACCAATTTTTTACGGGAAAGTCAAAAGAATTTCAAACATATGCGAAGGACATAGTAAAGCATTTCCTTTCAACTTCTTTGAGCTTATTGTTACAATAACAATAATATTCACAGCGTTAGTGGTATCAAGAGATTTTACATTGTTTTTTCTGAAAATTATTAAGATAAAAGCTTTAAAATAAAAAAAAATTCATCTTCCACTATAAGTTAGAGAAATTAACGTAGTCTAGCAGAAATAACACTTTAATAATCACTTAAATCATTTTGCAATTTCAGTCGTTTTTTGAGCTATTGTAACGTTTTTTGTAAAAAATAATACAATTTTACTAAATTTTTTTTAAAAAAAATGGTTTTAATTTACTCAATACTTTTGAAATATGAAGTTACTGTAATACAAATAATTAAAATTAAAACTTTAAGAAATGGAAAAAATACATTAACAATTCAAGTAAGATAGGTTTTTTGGAAAATTACTGATCGATCAAAATCAATTCTATGGAAATAAAAATTTAAAATTACAATTTCCTGCTACTGAAAATGAATAATAAAATAGCATTAATATATATCAAGGAAATGATTTTGATAAAATATCTTCTACTTTGTTGCTACTGTTATTACTGTTTCAAAAAACAACACACTTTTATGCAAAATAAGATTTTAAAATATAGCTTATAAAAATACAATAAATTATTATAACAATGTAGCATGTATGTGATGTGTATTTTAGAGATAAATGAGATAATGTAATGCTAAGGTTTTAAAAAAATATTATATAATTTCAGTTTATTTGAAATTAAATGTAAAATAATTATACATTTTGGATGGTTTGGAATTAAGATCATGATAAAACTATACAACAGGCTACTGGGAATAGATCTCGTAAATTTGAAAAATCAAAATTAGTTAATTAATTAATAATTATTCCAATCTGAAAAAAAATTGCATGGAAATTTTACAATTGTACTTTTCAAAGATTTTTTTTATTATTATATTTAATTTATTATATGGAATTAAGTTTATCACTTTTAATTAATAAGGGAATTATTGGAAAAATTTAAATCTTAGAATCAAAAAGCTTGTAAAACTTGTCAAAAATTTCAGTATTAATATATTTCAGACACAAATTTTTTCCACTTATAAAATGACTATGTTTATTACACATTCTGTGTATTAAACATACAGATGTTTTTGAGACATGGTTTACACACTGCTTAACTTTTTCCAATACTTCCTCCATATTTCTTTAGAACCTGGCTTTCTTCTTGATCTTTTAAATGTACTCAAATAATCAGCAACATAAGCATTAGATTTCGAAGTGACAAATATAAAAATAGTATTTAATCGCACTCTTTTTGCTCTTCAGTTACAAGTAAAAAGAAATTCATGGGAAGTACTTTGTTGTAATGTTTACGTGTTTTCAAATATTTCATCCACATCTACTAATCATTGCGCCTGAGGATAGTCTTGGAGTCGATTAGTGTAACTTTAAAGAAAAACTCCCTCTATATTGGATAATTTTAAATCATATGTAACACAGATAATTATGATATAACTATAAATATCAATAATAAGATAACTTCAACTGTAATATATGTAACATATTTATCATTCATAGAACATATGCATATTAGAAATTAAAACAAATCTATGTCAACAAGTTCCAGTAAACTAATTAAATACAAAAACTAAAACTGAGGACTTTCGTTGCGAAGCGTAATTGGTTTTAACCATTTTATTATCGTTCTTAGGGTATATGAATAGAATTTTAATCGCTTCTTATGCGGAAAAAATATACAAATAAAATAAATTTGTTTATGAAAATTATTTCTGCCGGAAATTAGAAAGAATGAAATATTGTGTGTTAACGGGAAAAAAAAAATTTGCGTAAATGAAAACTTTTAAATTTGATCTTAGAGTAGCATCAGTTGCTTTAGGAATTGAACATTCTCCTTCGTAGAAAGATAGTTGAAATGGAAATAAAATATAGTTAACTTAGATTTCTATGGAGAAGCTAAGAAAAAAATTAAAATTATAAATGTATTCAAAAATTAATTATTAAGACTGTATCATTACTGTAATTTTAATGAGATTATTTTAATGCGTTTTCAACTCAGTCTGTTTGTGTGACAAAGCTTACATTAGAATTCAGCTGAGTTTATAACATTGTATTTGGCATCACTAAAATTGCCACTTATCTTCAAAATTCTAAGCTATCATTATGTCCTAAGAAATTAAAAAGGAACTCTGAATTTAAAAGAAATATAAGATAGCTGTTTATTTCTCACATAAATTTATAATATATCTTAAAATTTTTCATGCATAGTATATCATAGAGAGAAGAGGCCACTTTAAATATAATTTAGTTTCATAAAACATTTTATTGCTTACTATATAGTAATCAAATCGGAACAAGTTATTGATGTATAATATTATAATTTTATGCAAGAACCAATAACATTACATTTAACATGCTAACAGGAGATCCGCCAACACTAAAACTTTTAAGAATCTGATTATACTCAACTGTTGGGGAAAGGAGACATACCAATAAGCTGAACATCTAATTGCTTAGTATATAGTAATAAAAATATGCTCATGATATAAAGTTTAAAAAATAAATTTTAAGAGGATTAGCGTAAGCGTAAAGATTAATAATTTCTCAATATACCTTTTCAATATTTTTTGTAAAATTACATTTAAAAGCAAATGTAAAATATTTTAATTAATTTAATTTACATCTTATCAAAAGACTTAATTTAATTAAGGAATATTAGAGAATAAGGTAATATTTTCCTTAATTCCTGTCTCGCATGAATGCATAAAAAAAGCCTTATATTTTAATTTTTAATTTAAATAATATTCAGAATCTTAAGAGGATAAAAAAAAAAGTATTAAATAACCAAAAAAATTAAATGCATGTGATATATTCATTTCATCAGAAATTAAATTCGTGGGTATTTTTTTTTTTTTTTTTAACTCTGTTAACTTTTTTTTTTAAAAAAGTCTAACCTTCAGATTTTATGAGAACAACTTTTTCGAATATATGAATCAATTTTTTTCGAGTTTTTTTCCCAGATAAATTCTTAGTTCACTTTCCTTTCATTGGTATAATCAACGAGGCATCAAGCGTTTCATTTTGTTTTATATTTGCTTTCTTTACGCTTTGCGTATTTTATTGCAAAAAGTCTTCGATAAATTTTGGAAACAGAAAAGTAAAATTATTGAATATTGATTCTAGTTAAGATTTTTGTTTCCTAATTAAACACTTTATTCTATTTTACAACTACTATCATTTCCAAAGGATTTTTATAAAAGATATATTCAGTGGGTTGACAAATTTATGTGGACATTCATACAAATTTATAAAATGATAGGAAATACAATAGCAGAAACAGTAAAAAATGTAAGGCAACGTAATGAAGAAAAAAATACTGTACTACAGAAATATTTGGCCACATTTCCTTTAGTCGCTATCAAATTTTCAATGCGCCTAGGCAGGCTTTCTATGCATTGTTTTCATATTCTTTTATCTGGGAATTGTTATACCACACATTTACTAGTTTTCTAGTAAGTTTCGTTTGATTTATCACTGTTTCTTTGATGATTTCACGCTTTGTGATTTCCCAAAAATTTTCAGTTGGATTCGTATCAGTAGAGTTGCCCCCCCCCCCTCCGTATTAAAAGTGGACTATTATTGCATACTGAAAAGGCTGTAATATTTCTTGCATTATGGCAAGATACTGAATCATGTATACAAATAAAATTTTCACTATTTGGGAACTATTGTCAAAGCTGGGGCATCAGATGAATTCGCGTATTGGTCATCCCTCTTGATTCCTTGCCCAATGTGAAACCTTCCAACTCCCTTAGAACTGATTACAGACCGAACCATAATTTTGACGAGATGATTTACCCTCTCGACAATACAATAAGGATGAAAGTTTTCTCAGGCGAAAAAAGGCATTTTTATCTGTCAAAATTTCAGTCTTAAACTCGTCTGAGAAATACAATTCAAATTTACGAAGTAAAATTGTTAATGCTAGAAAGATGAGTCAAAAACCAATAAAAATACCAATAATTTTTTATAACTTATCTTATTTCAGTCCTCGACCATCAGTCAGCTTTCATTGCCTCGGTAGTTTTGGGAGTTTTTTTTAACTGAATGATGTCCTAACAATTTTTCTTCAGCTAAACGTCATAGAATGGCTCTTTTTGAAATGAAAACCCAGCTTCTTGAATTAATTGGATTAGTCGTAGAACTTTTTTTTCAATTTTTTAAACAAATATTCTTGCTTATTCTGACAAAATGCGTAGTTGTTACTCATTTCCTTCTAAAATTCCCTTTTCATTTTGGAGAAGGCGTCACATCTTTATCAAAATTAACCTTTATTTTGCTTACAACTGATTTAGAAGCACTTGAAATATCTTCGTTTTCTAATGGTCTATCTGCAAGATAAGCGTTTTTATCTCGATTATTTTCTGTAAACTAAGATCTGTTCCTCGACTCATAACTGCAAAGCAATAGTATGAAAATATTGTGGGGAAAAGAAAGATTCTTCTTGAGGAAAGGCTGTCTATATGTCTAATTGTTGATGTGGGACTCTGATGCGAGGCTAGAATGAAAAACCAACAAAACGGCTGCATTGAGAGCCAGTTACAAGAGGCAATCTTTATAATTCATCAAATTCTAATATATTATTATTTGAAATAAACTGACAATATATATATATATATATATATATATATATATATATATATATATATATGTAATGACCTCACATAAAACTAATTTAATTTAAATTCCTAATTTTTCCCATCCTGTATTTCAAATGTAAAGAATTCATTCCTATTTCCTGATCCAATTTCAAATTATCCTTTTATTTAAGATCACACGCTCATAAAATCTGTTTGATCCGCTTTTCTATAGTTATAAATATGTCAGAAATAATCCTTCTAGACTGACTGACGTCAGAAAAATGCCCTCAGAATCCTTTCATCTTGTACCACGTGACTGAAAAATATTCCTAAAAATCCCCATTATAAATTAACATGCACAGTGAAAATACTGTCTTCTCTTATGCTCTTCTACACTCTTCTACTCCAGTCGCTTCTATTAAAAAAAAGGGGGCTGCGCCTCACTAGCCTTATGGATATTATGCTTCTTATCTCTCTCAGCAAAAATGAATAAGTTGTCTTATTATGAAAAAAGTACTGTTCTTTTTGGCCATGCATTCGGAATTTTTATTAATGTTAGAACAAATTTTTAAATTCTCAACACACATAAATATATATATATGGTGTTATATATATAATGTGATATTTATATCAAGGTTAGTATCCTGAATAACAAATAATTCATTAAATAAATCAAATTGGCTGGAAAATTCTTTCGCTTCCATCTGTAATAGTTTAAGCATATAAGAATGATAAGCTTGCTCGCCTAAACACTTATGTAAAAATTGTCTCCACTTATGTAAAACAAGCTGATGTAATAAATCCTATCAATTTATGTAATATCTTAGTGATGTTATTGTTTGTGTTGACTTAATGAAGGGAGCGGTTGATAAAAATAATTAATTTATATGTTTATTGCAAGTTTCTGAAACATTTTACTAATTGATTTTGTCCGAGCCATGACGACAGAACAGGCCTCGTGTTGGCGTGGCTCACATTGCCACAGAAAAGAAGAAAGAAAGAGCGTAAAGACGCTCAAGAAACTTTATATAACAGAGCCAGAAATAGAAACTCCCAAAAAAATTTTGTTTAGTCGGTTATAAAGAGGGTTTGTGATGGAGAGTATAATGTGATGGACACGCTCTACTCCAAAGAGTAATTCGGGATTTTTAAAAGTGGAAGAAAAGCTTTCTCTTTAAGAAATTGAAATAAATTCGAAGATAATATACTGATTTACCATATATATATACTCATTGCAATAAAAATTTTCTCTCCAAGAAATAAGAGTGGGATTGTTACGAAACTTGACATGAAGGTACGTGTCAGGCACATATGTAAATAATTGCAGGGTGATTGCGTATTCCGTAATACTACCAGAAGTAGGTGAAATTCGTTTTCCTTAGGTTATAAAAGAGGTAAGTAGAGCTTCTTTGCATGTATTTAATCTGTTGCACAGGGAAGATTTATAACTACAGATGCCATTAATAGAAATTTTTCTATCTTTAACTAGAGATGCCACCAACGAAAACAAAAGGAGCAGCTGTCAGAGTTCGAGAGGGGAAGAATCGTGGAGAGGATAGAAATGGGGTGGTTAATTCGGAGAGTAGCTCACCACCTAGACCATTTTCACTTTACTGTGAAGAGGTGTTGGGACCGTGGACAAGCAAGAGGTCTATTACACGGCAACTAGGCTCAGGACGCCCTCGACAAGCCAATACTCTAGAAGACACTCACATAATATGAGACGCACGCGTAATGCCAACTGTCTCATTGTCCACCATCCATACACAAGAAGCGCCTTCACTAAGGGTTTTTATGTCCGTCTATACCATCGCAAGGCGTCAGGCTGAAGGACAGTTGCTATAGCGGCGCCCATTACGTGCACTGCCATTGACATTCACTCACCGTCGCCTCCGTTTGGAGTGGTGTCACGCTAGAAGGGATTGCACTGCTACCGAATGGAATCAGATCGTCTTTAGCGACTAGTGTTCAGTTTTTGAGCGGTGACAACAGTCGTGTACGTGTATGGAGGCCCCGTCGTGGTACCCTCAATCACCTCCGCAGTACAGCGACACACCGCTACGGCTAGGTTGATGGTATGGGGTGCCATCGCATGCGACGCACTGTCACTAATATTGAACTACTGCTCCGCGGTAATTCAGAGGGTACGATCGTAACATTCTTCAGCCATGTGTTGCCACTCGTGGCAAGGTTTCCAGGACCCATTTTCCGCAGGATATATGAGGATTCACAGCAAAGGGTTTCACAGGACTACCTCCACTACATTTCCACCCTTCTCTGGCCTGATCTAAATTTGTGACCAATCGAGCATATCTGGAATCATTTAGAAGGCAAGTTTACAGCTACCAATTTGGTCGAATTATAGATGCGTTTACAGCAACTGTGGGTGAGATGTCGCAGGACGACATACGGGACCTGTATGCCTCAATTCCTACCGTATCACATAATGCATTCATGCGATTAGCTCGACAAGGGGTACTAATACCTCCCACTCATTCTTAATTTTTCTACAACAAATGATCGTTTTGTTTTGATTTTTGTAATCTTTTACATCATCGTGGTACAATGAAATACTTTGTTTTATTCTGGCAATTCTTTCTTGAACGTAAATTTTTTATGGCAATGTATGTGTGTGTGTACATATATATATATATATATATATATATATATATATATATATATATATATATATATATATATATATATATATATATATATATATATATACTATACTTCTCTCTCTAACCTATAGTAAAAGGTAAAATAATAATATCTGCTGTATTTTTTTAAAAAAAGAATTAAAATTATTAAGTAAAATCCAGGCATAAATAAATACAGAATTCTTTTAGTGTAAAAATCATAATCAAAACAATATATTAAGAAAAGTTTTTTATAGTTAATAATGTAAAACTTAAAATTAAATGTTAAAAGTAAATTTAGAAAAAATACTATAACTATGGACTTTTAAAGTCCAGGAAGTGAATTAATAATAAAAAATTTAAGCTATGTAAATTGGAAAAACTTGGAAGAAAAAATGATTTCTTATCCACAAAACTCAGAGGTGATCCTTGACTGCCTGTGTCATGGCTTACTGGCTGATTTACACATTCTACAACTCACTACTCTGCAGTTACTTTATAATGAGAGGTGGGAGCCAAAAAAATCAGTGAAATAATGGAAAAGATGTATACAACCGAAGATAAAATGCTTGAATTCTATAAAGAAACTTTTTTTTTGTTGCTTTTACAAATTTACAAAAAAAAAAATTATGGTTTTGTATTATGTAAATGTATGGTGTTATATATATATATATATATATATGCTATGTATATATATATATATATATATATCTATACATAATAAAAATAATAACAGTTATATTTTAAATGGTTTATTACAAATTATTACCAAAAATGAAACAAGAGAAAGAAACTAAATTAATGATTTTAAAAAATGTAATCCTTTTAAAAATTTCTTAAAATATTCAACAACAATAACTTCTTCTATTTTTTATGAATTTTTTTTTATTTGCGTTTTTTGAAAAAAACTAATGGGATAATTAAGCAAGACAGATATTATGAAATTTAGTAAAATTACATGAATATCTAAAATTTAAATAACTAATTAAGATAAAAATTTATTACTTAAGATGTTGTTGTAGATCAATATTCCTAAAATTGAGATGCTCAAATTACTGTTCCAGGAAGGGTTCTTGTTGCATAATGAAATTAAAATTATCTTTCTTAACAAAATATAACTGTACATTTTACTATCTACAATTTTTTAAATAGATATCTAAGTGCTTAATTTCAAGAATAGAATTATTATATTTAATATTTATCAGACTATGCTAAAAGGACTCGTATTAAATAGATGTTATATGGTTATATTAATATAAGACTTTTCACATGATTGCATTTGAAAATTACTAGGAATCAAGCGAAATGAATATCAAAATTATCGGAGAGTTTTAAATGAATTCTCATACCTTTTTAATGTGGACTTTCATTAATATTTTGCTCTAAAAACTGAATTTATATTCTGAAAACTTTTAAGAAAAATCACATTTAATACTTAATTTAGTAACAAAAAAATTTAGAATTCAATGATTTTCTTTCTTAATGTAATCGTTATTGTTAAAAAATAATAAGTCTAAATCAGTACTCATATTCATAGTTTCTTTTTAGGTTTTTTTTTTTTTTTTTTTTATCTATGAAAATATTTAATTCACCTGGTATAAAATGCTGGTGTTTTCGTAAACTCTTTATATCTTTACTATTACAAATATCATTTATTAAATTTACTTACACTATTTTATGTATTGTCATATGTATAATGAAGTCTATCATAAAATATTTTAACTTTCTCTTATTTCCCCTTCCATAACTCATTAGTATGAATTCATCCTTGTTTTCTGATGCAGTTTCCAAATTATCCTTTATTTTATGCAAACGCATTGCTCGCATCTGCTGCATCTCACGGACCTTACCTGTAGGGAATAATCTTAAAATCATATAGAAGCCATCAAAGTCTCCTAGAATCCCTTCACCATACCAAGTGAGTTACTACGTGATCTGGAGAAATCCCTCCATATAAATTGGAAGGAAAGAGGTAAAATTCTCTCTCTTCTGCTGTAATCGAGGCGGCGAGAAGCTACGCCTCTTGCATGACACCTCCTTTTAGAAAAATGAAAATATCTATCTTTCGCTTAAGAAAAGTCAAAACTGCGAAAAAAAAAATAGATCAGATTTGGTCTGTGTCGTTATAGCAGCCATGGGTTCTAATAATGTCCATAGCACACGTACTTTTAAAGTGTATATATATATATATATATATATATATATATATATATATATATATATATATACATATTATCATTATTGAGAAGATAAATCAAGATCAATATTAGAATTTTTGCCATTTTACTTTCTCTCAATTAGTTCTTTGTTAATATTTTGTGCAGATAATAAAAGAAGAAAGGTGGTATATTTAATTTATTAATGTATGAAAATCTATTTTTATATATATATATTCTATAACAAAACGATGCATCAAGGAGGAGTTGTCCAGGAACAAAATTGGCAAATAGGAAAATTATGTACAGAATAGAAAATAGTTAAAACTTTAGAAGAATTGAATTTTTTAATTCAGAGTTATAGTAACAAATTAACGAGCTCAATGGGTGTTTAACCACCTCTAGCATAGATGCAAGCTGCCGCACGACGTGGCATAGAGGATAGCTCCCTCTCTGCGGCCTTCTATTTAATTTGCTCAATTGTCAGGCGACGTGGTCATCAACATTCCCCAGTAGATGGTCGCCTTTCAAAATATATTCCAGACTTATTTGATCTGGCAATTTGACTGGCAAGGATGTGTTTGACAAGTTGTAAGACAGTTCATAGCAACACAGGCCGTATGTAGTCTGGCATTACCTTGCTGAAAAATAAAGGCCATGATACCTGCAAAAGGAATGGTAGCAAAACTGGGTTCCAGAATGTTTCGATGTACCGCTATTGCTGTAAATGTGCCTCTAATGTAACCAAAGGGGCAGATTTCTCAAAGAAATGGGTTCCCCAGACCAACCGCCAACTCCTGTGGTTGAGGAAGCTTAGGATCGGCTCATACCCTGGAAGTCTCAGACACGTCTTCGTTATCGAAGACACAGTTGGAAGCAGGATTCGTCGCTAAACACTATACGTCCCATTCAGCATCATCATTCCAGCCTGATCGAGCCCGCACCGCTGTAATCTGGCTCACCTGTGCAGGCGTGGAGGTGGCAGGTGGCGTGAATCATTTTGACGTAGATTTCTAACTCTATCAGTCGTCTGTGAGGTCCGCACGTTTTGATGGTTATTAACAATAAATCCGGAGTACTGTGACAGCTGATCTGACAATCACTCCCTGTCCTCCCGATCTGCTGAGGCCCTAGGTCGACCTCTACCATCATGACGCTGAAATCTGCCATTACCCATTCTTCCAGCTTCTTCTAACAATCACCGCATCCTTCGATTATATGACGAACGATTCTCCGATTTACCCAACCTGCCTCTTTCAATCAATGATACGATCTCTTTCAAACTGTGATATTTGTAATAATGAGCTCGAATCCTGCACGGCAGAGGCATTTTTTTCAGTCGTTGAAGGTATCTAAGCCGCAATGCATCAGAAAGAAAATTTGACCATAAGATTGAGAATCTCTTGTTATATACACCTTCTGGTGCACGAGTTTCGATGCGCTGTAACTCCCATTATTTATTCATTGGAACCAAATTTTAATCATTTGCATGTTCGATCAAATATCTTTGGATATAAAATTTCGTACAATCGTGCAACTCGACTTCTTGGTGCGTTTTTTTTTTTTTTTTTTTTTTTTTTTTTTTTTTTGTTACACAGAGTATGTATATATACACACATACATAGAGAGAAAGAGACGAAGATATTTTTTAGAAATTACCAATTAATTGCTGCAAAATAATTGATTTAGATAATAAAACAATCCGCTTAGAAATTCATATCTTCTAATTCTCAGATATGTGAAGTTCAAATCAAGAAAAGTGTCAATTAAAACTTTTTTTCTAAATTGGTTTTCTAACGATAATACGACTCTTACTACAAATCAGTAAGTTCAAATATTAAAACAACAAACTTGTTTAGTGTCGACATTTTATTTTTAAATTATCTTGAAAACAAGTTATTTGACGATAAATCCTTACTAATACTTAAACGGAATTGAAGCATGCCGGAATTAAATTAAGGTACCAATATTTGATCTCGTGTTTTTTGGCTAAACTCTCTCTTTTGAAAATATATATACACATTTATAACTTTACTCATAATTTTTTAAAATCTTTTAATGAATTACTTTTTTAGTTACTACTTTTTTTTCTTTGTTACCATTGGTTGAAGATATAATCTCATCATCTATTTCAAATGTAATCCTCCTTTTTTGTAATCAAACCTTACCATAAAAATTTCAATGTCACATGTACTAAAACTTGTATTTTTATTTGTTCTTACATTTGTAGATTTTATTTCTCAAACGATTTTCAATCATTTTGTAGTACAGTAAATTTCTCAGTTTTCTGTACACGTTTCAATTTCTGCGCATGTTAATGAAGAAAAAATCTAAACAGAAAATAAGAAAACCAACCTTATGTACATGCTTTGAAAAAATGTATATAAAAAAATTTGTCACTTTTTGCATCATCTAGCTGTTAAGTCTGACGCATAAATTTCAAAGATACCTTCATAAAAAACTTCACAAAAGTATTTTGAAAACATTCCTTAAACAATTGATTAAAAAAAAATTGAGTTTTCTAAAAGGTATTCAGGCTAATTTTGCGAAACGTTTGTTACATTATTAGTTAATTTTTTTTTACCTCATAAAGTAAATTGGTATATCTAGAACCTATATCTGATGACCAGTCCGGTGAAAGTTTATGTACTTGACTTGTTCGAAAAATCATAAATTGTGTGTAGGTTATTCCCATTCCTTTTCTCTTGCTTTCAGATCTTTAAACAGGAAGAATATAAAGATGAGTTCGTAACTACCAAGGAGGATCTCGCGGAAGATTAAAGGGTGGTTCGTTATGGATCATTTCACGTTCTATAACACCCTTAAGATTCTCCCAGTATATATAAACTGAAAGCCTAATCCTTTAGAGTATCAAAGCTTCTCATTCTGTTAACTAGTGCAGCTCTTCAGAACTTTTTTTCTCATAGGATATAAGAGAAAATAACAGAAAAATGAATCTAAAGGTAAGTCATTCGCGAAGGTAAATCTAGGATATTAATTCGAAATTCAAACACTTTTGTTAAGAATCTGAAAACATTGAGGGTGGTGATATCAAGTAATTAATATGGCATACATTTTAAAGTTTTGTTAAAATTATTATTTATAAATATCTTTAATTTCTTTTCCAAATCTTTATGTATCAAATTTTAAGACTCGTGAATGAGTTAATTATGCTATAATTATGATAAGTCTATCAAAATTATTATCCTCATAATTACCCTCAATGATTCTTTAATTTAAAAAAAAGTTTAACAGCCTTTTGTTACTCTAGAGGGATTTTGACTACTATTAGATCACAAATATTTAGAGAATTATTCTTACATAATTCTTTGTTTGTTTTTTCATTTTTGAGAACCTTGTCAAATCAAAAAAATAACTAGTTTTCATAAAAATGTTGATATTCAGAATAAAACAATATTTCATTTTGGAAAATTACTTAATATATTGCTTTTGGAATATTCAAAATAAAAGAGCATTTTATATTGTAACTTTCTTCGCCTTAAATTTCGTACTAATAAATAGATTTTGAAATTTTCATATTTTTTAATAAGAATGATTGAAACCTCATGTACATAATACTTAAGAACTCATTTTCAGCGGCTTTAAAACTATCATGAGATAACTTAACCGTATATTTTTTGAGCCCTAAATTTAACATATAATTCATAAATTTCAGTTTAAATATGTTTTTTTTTTTAGTTTTACTCAAAATAAAAACTTGCAGAATATTTATAACTATTTCTAATCAACTCATTTAATGTATGGATATCTTGGTAAATATTAACCTAATAAATAAATTTGGGTTCCAATTTCTATTTCCATTAATATTTTTAATAATTTTCCTGTTTTCATATTAGGAAAGTAACGTATTGAAATAATCTTGTTTGTTTCTTTTACGAAGGAGTTATTTTTTATACTGAGATTGCAAAATTATTAGAAAGGAAACAGTTTCTCTCTTAAGTACATACTCCTTACCACAAGCATTTATTTCACGAAGATCTCTTAATAAGTGCATTCTTTCGTTCAAAGAAATATTTGTGAATAAATTTGTAAAACTGAACATTTCTTTTAATTATGCAAAATAACTACTACTATAAATTCAGTATGATCTTAAAATGCAAGTTGATAGCGTAGAAAAAAAAAATAATACTTTCAGTTTTCCGGTTTCAAAGTGTAGAGACGAGTATGTGATTCACAAAAAGTAATGCTTTAAACAAAATAATTTGATTGTACATAAGTAGCCCAGATAATAAATGACGAGAAGATTTCTAAATAAACAAAAATTCTCAAATTTAAATCAGATTTTGATATATTAAAGTCTGACACAAAATCCATAGACCTGAAATGAAAGCTTCCTTTTTATGAATTGATCATTCAAAATTCATTGAGAAATCTTATTGCAACTTCACAGAATGCATAGCAAATTGTGAAATAATTTATTATACTAAGTTAAACCCACTCTCTTATGCTGATAGAAACGGCTTTTTTATTCAATCTATCTTTAAATGTCGTTTCTCCCCCTCTAATACTTTCAGCAGATTTCCGAGACATACTATTTTTTTGATGTAATATATTGATACTAACAAACATTCAAAGATAAAATATTCAAAGTTAAAGAGAGGTGTGCAGTAAATGTGACCTATCAAAATTTTATATTTATTTCACATAAATTCGACAGTTCTATCTCTACTTTCTTGTTAGAAAATTTGGTACACTATAAGTTATGCAAACCGAAATATTACATGAAATGTATCGAATGATTCTTTTTTTTTTTTTTTTTTTTTTTTTACTCTTAAAATGAAACTGTAATGAAAATAAAGCAAGTTTAGATCCTATATATACTTTTCTTAATAAAGGAATATCTAAAGTAATTCTAACCACTGAGTATTTTAAAATAAACTATTGAATTAAATGAATATTTACAGCAAAAAAACTATTTTATTTCAATCTTGATAAATTCCATCAAAGTTTTTCCCTTATTCATGAAGAAAATAAGAATGTATTTTTAAAATACATATATTTCTACAGTTTTTTATTTCGTTTCTATGACATTTAATATATCAATCTCATTCCAATAACTATGAATACGATAATTGATTTGCTCATTGCTTTATTCTTGTTTAACTGAGTAGTTATCTATGCTGACATTTAATTTAGAAAGTTACTGTTGATATGTCATATAAAGCTATAAAAAAAATTCTGGTGGGAAAACACGTACAGATATATGAATAATCGTAGAGATACTGGCTGAATTAATTATATTACTAAGGTTAAGGGTTGGGGGAGGGTGAAATAAATTGTTTACAGGTAAATCTTTACCCTGTTATAGAATGAGAAAAGAATATCTAAGCATCAAATTTTATTAAAGCCAATAGTGCTCATATGTTTCCCAGCATTTGCAACTCTTAATATCTTAAAAATGTATAGTTTAAAAGAATTGCATTAAACATAAAGTAGTTTAAAAATATATAAAATTCCTTTTCACTACCTGGTGAATAAGTTTTTTTTTTAATTTCCCAGTGAAATTTTTTAAACAGTAAAGAAATATAAAAATATAAAATAAATATATATATACCAAATTGCATTTAAAAAGTGATAAAAATAATCTTATGGTGAGAATTTTTCAGATTCTTTATCAATTATATATAAATCATTAAATTATAACTTTTTTTCTCTCTCTCTCTCTTTCATAGTTTTCATTTACTATCATCGTACTCGTATTTGTTCAACACAAGGAGGAGTATTCACGATCTTCAAAGAAGCAAGTGGTGGACATGGCATCTCATGATCATGATTTTGGAGAGCCATGGAGGGTCACAGAGGAGACATGGAGAGGACATGGAGGTGGACATGGAGGTGGACATGGTTTTTTTTGTGGAGGAGGACATGGTGGTGGAGAGGAGAAAAGTACTGACCCAACTCATGAGAATGGGAGAATATGGTGGTCATATAATTTCCAGAGTGAGACATGGTGGGAGGAGTGGTCAGGAGTGGACATGAGGTAGATTGGGGAGGTGGCGGTCATAGGTAAGACATGGTGAATTGAGTGGTGAACATGGTGGAATTAGGAGAGTGAACATGGGGAATTAGGAGTGTCATAGTGAACATGGAGGAGGAATCGCCATGAGCATGGAGATTTAGGTGAATAAATTGGAGGAGAAATCATTACTGTTCTGTTGTAAACATGTTCCAATGTCAAAACATGTCGAAGTTGTTAAAACGTTAAGTTGTAAAACACGTTCAGTTATAAAACACGTCCCTGTTGTTCAGCATGTTACAATCATGGGAGGAGGAGGAACATGGAGGACAGCAGCTTAGAGGAGGAGGACCTAGCAGTTTAGGAAGGACATGGAGAACTTGGAGAGGATGAGAGGTATAGGGAACATGAAGGTGGATGAGAGGAGAACATAGCGGTTATGGAGAGAGGAGCATGGAGACATGGCAGTTATATGGAGGAGGAACATGGAGGAGCAATGGTATGGAGAGCTGGTGGTAAAACACAAAAACTTTTTAAATTCTAATTATTTTTGTACAATCAAAACTAAAATGAAAAGAGTCAGTTCAAAATAAATATTTAAGCTTTTGTATAAATTTTTAGAAGGTGAAGATATTTGAAGCCAGTAGAATATGAGAAGTTTTTTCAAGCTATTTAAATTTAAATGAAACTTTGAGATCAAAAATCGATTCTGTGATATGTTAAAATTCACTTGAGAACTGAAAACTAAGTGTTGTTTATAAAATTTGTATGCTGTGATTTAATACAAATAATAGTTATTTCATCTTGAGAGAATAACTCATAATGTAAAAAAATAATTTTTTTTTGTTTAATATATTAATTTTTTGAAAGCATATATTTCTATTTTTTTTTGATTTGTAAATATTTTCAAAACATGTCTCCAGAGATTTTTTGTCTTATACATCTTAAACTCTTACTAACTTGGGTTAACATTTTTTACAATTACCAGTTGTAAGTAATTATAAAAAGTAGAAAAGTAATTTTCTTGTGATAGATTTTTTATCTGTTATAGATTATTCGCTAGTTCAAATTGTGTAATATATAAATAAACTTCAATAAATTGTTTGTTTGTAATATTTTTTCTACATTTTGCTTACCTAAAATTAGTTTTAATGTCTCCTTTATCACTGTTATAAATCATTCATATTTTTCACTAGTACTATATATATATATACTTATATATATATATATATATATATAAAAAACCAAAAAGACAAAGAAATCAGCACGCATATTGCAAATTCTCAAATACTTTCCTATTTCTGCATTTTTTTTTGCTCCTGGATTAAATTGAAAAAAAAAAATAGAAAGATGATAAATTATGTCAAACTAAACAGAGTATAGGAATTATATATATACAATATAAAATAATTTCGTTATACGTATTTAGAAAGCTGATTAATTAATACATTGTGGAAATCATAATTTAGGATATATATATATGTATATATATTACAGGAATGCTATAAATTGTCTTGTTCACCACATCTAGAACCATTTGCATAAAGTGTAAATATCTAAAAATATCTAAAATTACGGTTTACTAAATCTTGCGTAAACTGTATTTTAGATATTTTAGATATTTATCATTATGAGAAAATCATCAAAAGTATGAAACTTATTGCGAAGAACTATTGTAAAAAAGTTTCAATAGAACACAATAACATGTTTATCCATAATATGTTGTTAAGTGATCTCCAAAATTTGATTTTATAAATCCTTTTATAAAACTTACAGTTATCTAGCATTTTTCCTGTACATAAAATAAGCAAACTATACATCTAACAGTAATGAGCATTTGTAAATCTCACATTTAGCATTCCGATATATTAGCTGCAACATATAACATATTTTGAGTTAATAAATCACGGAAAACAGAGTTACATATATTGTTTTTCATCCTACTGAATTATTAAAGGTCCAAGTTGTGCTGTTTGAAAATTGCAGATCTTCCTTTCAGCTTTCAAATGAAACCAAAATAAGTTCTACATCACCATAAAAAAAAATTGGATATATATCCCTTAGTATTTGTCGTTATTATTTTATATATTTTACATTCTAGTTTACCTAAAGTAGAATTTTTATTTATTTCAAAGTGAAAATTTAGATTATTTATTAGTTGTATTTTCTAAATAAATGAACCAGTAAATGTATTTTGTCTTCAACATAACCTATATATTAGTGATAAAACAAAATTATTAATCATGACTTCGTTATTGAAGATGCATTTTGATCAGATGAAAAAAATATTTATTATTTTCTGTATACTCTAAGTTCAAGTTTACATTCAGTAATTATACGCATTAATTATTAAATATGTTATTTTTGTAATCATTTCATAAACGCATACGTGAAATAAGTTCTTTAAAATTAAATTTTTATTTTCAGTCTGTTATAAAACTCCAAAAGGTTGCTCAGTGTAACAATTCAAGTAAACAGGAAAACATTCCAATGTGAGCTGTACAAAAGGACAATAAATCTCATTACAGCAAATATCAAATCATCTTTAAGTGTGCGAAAACTTTATATCAAGAGCATTCGTACTAAAGCATTCCAAAATTAACACATTTGTTCTTGTGTAAATAAGAAAAAATGTAACTTTCTAGCTTTATCTAGAGCAAGGGTCTTCATTTGGGCTTAGCGGAACCCTAGGTTGGAACTGACATGAGGTTCCTCAAAGTCACTATTTGTAATCAAAGCGTCCAAAATTTTTTAATTTCTGTAAAGACAAAAAATTCTTCAAAGACAGTTTGCTTGTAAAAATAAAGATAAATAAATATTTTACGGACAAAATAAATCTTAAAATTTCCGTAGAAGTCAAGTGCTTTGCAGGCCATTAATCGAGACGCATTAGGTCATGGGCTCATTCTTTGGCTCAGATGAAGAATCACCCACTTGTTTGGCCATTTATTTTATTATTTTCAAGGTATAAAGAAATAAAACTGACACCACTTTCAAAATTGAAATTTTGGGCAAGTGCATTTTGAAGGTAATTTGGAATCTTTCTAATTTACATAATATTTTAATAAGCAACAACGCTATTCCCGATAAAATATAAAAAATTAATTTGGTCAACATTTCAGATCTGCAAAACATTTTCTTGAATATTTCCTGCTCAAAGAAAAAATTATCTTGGATCAAAATCCTTTTCAGCTATGACACCTCGAACTCCCAATAATGAAGAAGAGAACAACAAATTGATATGTCGACCAGCACTGGTTGAAAATAAAATTTAGGTCAGTTATACCTTTTGGATTGACGAATAGAATATCCAAGTACTAAAGAACTGTGAAACATCCTAATGCATTTGTATCATTCTACGAAGATACGAGAAATCTCTTTGTATGTTTCGACAAAAAGAAACAAAATAAGAAACAAATGGGATGCTGAAGATAACATTAGGTTGCAGAATTCAACAATAATTCAAGACGTAAAATACTTTTGCAACAAAAAACAATCTCAATAGTCATTAAAAGGTTTTCTTTTTAATTAATTTATTATCAATTTAAAATAATGTTCCTTTTTTGTTTCTTATTCATAGAGTATATTTTTAGAGAGAAAAAGTATTAGCTACCTTACTATTTATTATCTTATTAAAATGTTTGTGTGTGGTAAAATAAAGATGCAAAATAATTTTGTAAATTTGTGCAGGGATGAAATCTTTCCCTTCATCCTTCATTAGAAAACGACAAGCTCAAAGGGTTTCCCAAAGTTTAAAATCTTGAATATAGCTAAGGAAAGAAATGCACAGTTGTTGAAACTTTTGTTTTGTCTTCTGAATATTTTCATCAGAACAAAATTTGAAATCGATACTTTTATCTTTCTCAGAATAATAATGAAATCAGTGGGTGAAAAGAAGAATAAAAATTCAGATAGAGCTCAATAAAAATTAATTTTTCATAAACTACTATTTATTCGAAATGGAATTCATTTTAATTATTTTTATGCTTTAACAATTTTCTTACTTAACAAAGAGGCTTAAGCATTTGAAAAAACTGCATATAACAGCCACCAAAATATATCAGAAAAAAATAAAAATAAATGAACAATAACTATGTTTTTTAAAAAAACTGCGTTTCTATAAGTATCTCAGATTCTTAAAAAAAACTGGCATTAACTTCTAGATAAATAGATATTTATCAAAAATGATGTTCTAACTTTATGAAATAATGTTATTGATTGATATTGCATCAAATTTAATTTCATCTTCGTTCAGTAAAGTGATTTGAACTGATAATAACTCAATCCATTTTATGTAACTTTCCAGTAACCTCAGTGGGATAAATCAAAATTTTAAGGCAATAAACCGTATATTAGATACTTTATAACTGTTACCTTATATACTAAAACAAATTCAACTCAATTGAGTACTATTGTTATTTTCTTAATTGCGTGAAAACCACGAAATAATTGCTAAGCCAAAAGAATTACAGTTGCTTGTGAGTAGCAAATAATGTTACCATAATATTTCAAGAGGGGTCAGTAACATAGATGATAATTCAAATGTCATTTCCAATTCTTTTCAACATTAATATAACAGTTATTTAATCATTTAAATACTAAGAATTATTTTCGAAGAGAATTTAACACTACATGGTTCTAAAACATTGAACTGAATGTCCGAATGTAACCTTTGTACTTAATGTCATTTTTTATATTATATATTCATTCCTTGTGACAGCTATAGCTCATAATGAAAATACATAGAGTTTCCAAAATTTTAATCTTATAATCACTAAGTGACAAGGTTAAGTTATTCAAATAATATTTATCATTTAAATAAAGGATGCGTATTGACATCCAATTATATCAAATATTGCAATTTGTAAATAAAATAATTCGAAATGTAAACTTCTTTCAACCAAATAAAGTCAATTTCAATGCAGCTTCAATAAGCTTTTTTTATGAAGTGGCGCAACAATAATTAAATTACGGTAAATTGATTCTATGTGAGAAATTAAAGTTATTAATCATGTTTGAGTACAGAAACCTTTAACACAAATTTGTTTTGATCGCCGAAGTACAAAAAAAATTTGTTACTGGAGTGTAGAATTTTCCACTGAGGTAATGTAACGTGTATTTCATAGAAATTTTCGCTCTTTTAGACTTTTTATTACTCTCAAATCCATCTTGGTTTATTTATTTATATATATATATATACAAAATTCTAACATTCAAGTAATATCTGTCTTATGTATAAAAACACAAACATGGGGGATAATGCATATATATATATATATATTGAAAAAATTCTTTAACCAAATGTAAAAATGCAAATTTAAACATAGTAAAAAATTAATGACCCTATTAAAACATAAATTTATTCACACGTACATTAGAGGCAAATAAAAAGCTAAGCAATAATGTTAAGATTAATTACAATTGAAAATTAAAGACAAAAAAGTCAAAAGGAAATGAAGTAATTGAGATTGCTTGCATAAGTATAAACCAATGATGTACAAGAATACACACAAACGTGTGTACAATCTAATAATAAGTTACTTGCAATATCAAAATTAAATGTAAATTATTGTAGAAACAGTTATTTAAAAGGGTGAAATACTACAAATATATATAGGTGTCTTTTTTATATTCCTTAGTTATATATAGCTACACTCATTGCAATAAAATTTGCTCTCTTCAATAAGTAAGAGTGGGATTGTTACGAAGCTACAGAAAGTTGGAATGAAGGTATGTGTCAAGATATGTAAGTGATTAGAAATGCAGCGTGACTGAACATTGCATAATGCCACCAGAGGGTATTCAACTAGAACATCCTTGGATTATAAATTAGGTGAAGCTTGTTTATGTGTATTTAATCTGTTGCAGAGGACGTTTTTAACTAGAATACCATTTACGCCGCCATCGGAGACAATATGAGCAGTTTTCCAGATTTCGAGAGGAAAATCGTAGAGATGATGAAACCAAGGTGGTCAGTTCGGAGAGCAACTCACCGCCTGAGCCATTTTCACTTTACTGTGAAGAGGTGTTGGGACAAGTATGGACAAATGAGAGGTCTGTTACACAGCGACCCCAGGCTCAGGACGCCCTCGACAGGCTAATAGAACCCTCATCATATGACACGCTCGCGTAACGCCAACTTCTTTCATTGTCCATCCATCCAGCCCACAACGAAGCGCCTTCACTATAGGTTTTATGTCCATCTATACCATCGCAGCGTCATAGCGAATACAAGTTCTATCCATTTCGCGCCCGCCTGCATGCCATTGACTCACTCACTCGCCTCCGTTTGATGGTGTCACGCTAGAAGGGATTGCACTGCTACCGAAACAGATCTTCTCTTAGCGACTATGAGATTCAGTTTATGCAGTATTAACTAATCGTGTCGTGATATGAGCCCTGTCGTGAACACCAATCCCTCTCGCAGTACAGCGATCATCATTCATCGCACAGCAGGATGTTATAGGAACATGCATCGCATGACGCACTGTCACCAATATTAACCCTCGTCCATGACAATCAGAGGCAAACTGATCTAACACATCAGCCATGTGTTGCCACTCGTGTAGGGTTCAGGACATTTTTCCGCAGGACAATGCTCATGGTTCACAGCAAGGGTTTCTGGGACTACCTCCGCTACATTTCACCCCTTCTCTGGCCTGCTCGATCCCCAAATTTGTGACCAATCGAGCATATCTGAGATCATTTGCGAAAGGTAAGTTTACAGCCTACCAATTTGGTCGAATTATAGATGCGTTTACAGCAACTGTGGGTGGTGTCTTGGACGACATACGGGACCTGTATGCCTCAATTCCCTACCGTATCACATCATGCATTCATGTAGAGGTGGCCGACAGGGAATTACTAACTACCTCCACTCATTTATAATTTTTCCTACAACAAATGATCGTTTTGAATTTAATTTTGTAATCACTTACATCAACGTGGTACAATGAAATGCTTCGTTTTATTCTGGCAATTCTTTTTTCTTGGTGCGATTTTTTATGGCTTATTGAGTGTATTTTTTATGTATTAATATTACCTAAATATGTAGAGATCTTGTTATATTTTTTGTAAAGATTACCTACCTTCTTCAATGTAAAATATTATTATATAACTATTAGTGACTGTTCTACATCTTTATAAATTTTTGTGAGTCATAAAAATCTGTGAATATTTAATATTATTTGTTTTGTATTTATACTTACTTAGAAAGCTGTAATTCTGTTATTAATTTTTTGTAATATCACTAAAATTATTTTTTAAATAAACCATTTTCTTCTCTAGATGTCTATTATTAAATTATACTCTCTCTCTCACACACACACACACACACATATATATATATACTATATACTCAACTTTTTTTTACACAGTAGATACATTCCTTAAGAAACCATGTAAGCATGCGATATATGGTAAAATTTGGGATATGTTCCTGACTGAAAGAAATCATGTAAGATGGAAAAAACTCAAATATTTTCTCAAAAAACGTGCAAAAGAATAATAATGACTATATTACACATTTTATAGAACAAAAACAATTCGTTTTATTACCGAATAAAAGAAATTAAAGTGGTGTACATCAATTTTCAATCCTGGCGGCAAGAGCTCAGGTGGGTGGTATTAAGGTACTGCTATTGAAACGGCTATTTATCCTGCTTGGTGTGGTGTTGCGCGTGCGGATGGATCAAAGTGCTATCGTCGTTGGATTTGTCGGATATGTCTGGCACTGATCGTCGGTATGATTCAGATGAGTTTCGTTTGTTGTTAATGGATCTGTTTTCGTTGTTCTGAGGTTTGTTATTGGCGGCTGTTTTCGTCGGTTGTATATGATTGGTGATTTGTCGCATAACGCTAGGCTTGGATTGGGTTGGTGCGGTTTAAATACCGTCGGGATCGTGGGTCGAATGTTCCTCGGCAAGCAAATTTGAAGCCTTCGTGAGATTAAATCAGTTGTTAATAGCTGAGCTTAATCATTATCGACTTCTTTGTATCATAAGCTATTATATATTCAATCAAATCGTCTTCATTCGAGGGATTTCAAGCATCAATTTTTTCGATGTCAGCCGTTTTCATGTTGTTAAAACCTTCGCCATCCAGTTGCATTTAATAGAGTTTGTTCAAAAATACGCTGATTTTTTTTATACTACGAATTTACACTTTTTGGCTCATGCTGGCAAAAAAAATTTTCAACAAGCATTTAAAATCGATTGTAACTGTTTGATGGTGAAAAGTACCAGCCGTAATACAATCCATATTAGTAAACTTTCTTCAGTAGCTTCCACAACAGTCAATATATCTAAACGTTTGCTTTATGTTAAACATTTTAAATGCTGCTATAATACCTGATCAAATGAAGTAGTCAACAAGGTTATATTAGGCGGTAAAACAATTATTTGAATATCTGAAAAGTTGGGATTCGTGTTGGAATAAAAAAATTGGGCAAAAGTACATTGGTGAAAACAGGTTATTTCAAAGATCGACAACAAAAAAACCATGCACAAAAAAAGAATTGAGGTTGTAATATGTATTGTAAAATCTGTTTGCATAATTGCAAAGTAATTTTGGAAATGATAGCATAATTACTTGAAACTTTGTCAACATAACATATTTTAAATATTTTTGTTGTTTCGTAATTTTTTTTAATTCGTGCTTGTTTTTACTCTATCTTCTGTCTTAGAGATTATATTAAAACTTTATTAATATGGTAATTGTATTCATTTAATCATTGTATGTATTCATTTAATGTAATTGCATATTCATTTAATAACATTCATTTAATGATTATGTTTAATAACAAATTTATCAAATAATATCATATATCTTATTTTTAATGAAATACTATTAGACTTATTCATTATTTCTCTCAGGCTTCATCTTTACAATGCTCGAATCCTACTGTAATGACGTTTTGAAAATGCTCACCGTTAATGAACTCTTAGTATTTTCTATATCTTCGTTTCTTAACTTTTATTTCATTTATTCTTCAGACATATCCGATCTGATTCAAATTCATTGAGTATTGATGTCACAACATAACAGTTTTTAATGTGATAAGGTTAAAGCTTTACATTCCATATGCTTTTATAGTTTGTTGTTTAGTTGAAAAATCCCAAGAGGATTTTTTAAATCAGTTTCTGTCATCCTTTCTAATATTTTCCTTCCAATTATAAATAAGGAAAAATAATCATTTCTGAGTCAACAAAGGCAAATATTCCCACATCTGAAGGCTACCATAAGTCCCCAAGTCATTTTAGAATGCTCTATATATTTTCTGTACACTATATTCTTTGGTTGCTTCACAATTCACAGTACTCAGATTTTTGTGATTTTGCTTTTGAAATGAATATCTTTTAGTACATTCGTAAATAAATCATATTCCCGAAACTCTTTATGAGGATCTTTGTAAGTAAGGTTGATTTATCAATAACAACAATTGTTTTTTGGTAGTTAACCTTACTAATTCTCTTTTCTTGGAATTAAATCATTTAACATCCAAGCAGAAATTCAAAGCTATTCGTGTTGTACTTGGCGTACTAATTATTGTCATTTTTTTATATTAAGAAAGTCTTGGCTGTGTGACTATATACTAGTTGTCAGAATTATGTTGGTTAACACTTCGAACATTTAAACGGATATACAAATTGAATAGAATTCTATTTGTGAATTTCTACTATTGATGTCAAACTATTGTACTTTTTTTTTTTTTTTGTTATAGCTATTAGTCATAATAATCATTTTCATCTAAACACTTTTTTTGGTTCCTTGTATAATATTTTAAGCTGTATATATACTTCATATCAATTTATTATTTATTTATTACGACACTTAGAGCAACAAAGGGCTATTGTGACAGTGCTTTCATTTTGAACCGATTGATGACGAGGGATCAATTGTCCCCCCTCTCTAACTTCCACATCGTTCCAATGTGAAGACTTGATCCCAATAGATTTTACATACGTCAGCCCAGCTACACAATGGGTTTTCAATATCATCCAGGACTTGAACCAATAACTCACGACTGAAATAAACCCGACGTGAGCTCAAGATCCAGGAGACCACTTGGCATTATTTTGTTTCTAAACAATATCAGGACTGGGAAGAGTTCAACTATTGGTAAAAAATGATGCTTGAGAAATAGGAATAAACTTTCCTTTGTCCTTCTTTCCTTGATATTGTGTATCATAGTCCGGTATCGGGATTATGTATGCGTTTTATCTACCTTTTCCTTTCTTTTTCTTTCTTTTGTATGTATGACTCTAAATCTAACTTATCTTTTTTTTATGGCTTAGCTTAAATAAAATGAACGTCTGATCTTATTAGATTCATATTTTGTGTAACTATAGACTCATATTTTATCCATTTTGCCTGATATTTAATTGCATAAAATATTTAATTGTTTTCATTCTTTTAATTTAGAAACAGGATTTGCTTTACTATAATCCATGCATCTATTACATTTATTAAAAGTAAAATAGTAATTTAAAAAGATAATTACAAGGGAATTTTTACCAATGACTTATTAAACTAAACATTACTAAAATATCCATCAACCGTTTGAAATATTAAATTATTTATTTAATAGTAAATCTCAGGTCAGACTACAGATTAACATAATTATGTAACATACTAATTTTAAAAATCACCCAGAAAAATATAAAATATTGAAAAAAATCTATTCTGAATATGTGTTACAGGGCATATTTATCCATAATGTAAAGGAATTCTCAACATATCAAATAATGATTTAAAATAATATATATATATATATATATATATATATAAATTCGTTTAAAAATGAATCATAAAAAATTATTTTTGTAAGTTCCATTTTGTAAAATTATCCTAATAAATTTTTATGGTTGTAAAGGATATATTAAAAATTTACTATATCTGTTAACATCTTTATATATAAACGGTATTCTTCAGAGCTATCTCTAAAGAGATCTTAATGACCATTTTCCTTATGTGCGTGTAATTCCGTATTATATGAATTTTTTAACGCATTTAGAATATTTTCTTGATGTGAGAAGTCTATTATTCATTCTAAAACAATCTAATTGTACTTGGAACAAATCGATCATATCCAGAACTACATTTTGATGACCCATAGCGAAAATGTATATTAGATATGCTCACTGAACAAAATCGGTGATTAGTAAAAGAGTTTTTCATAAATTTGTCTTCTTAAAAACTTTCTTTTCGAGAAGAAGATGAGTCGTAGCTACCAGAGATCTCGCGAAAATTCCAAAAGATAGAGAAACGGGAAATTGGATCATTGCGCATATTATCCGAATCCTAAATTTCTATCCGATATAAGCTGAGAACTCATGTCTGTCAGTATCAAACGATCTTCTACCAACACCTGTGAGCACTTCTTTGGAGTTGGTCATCAAAAGAATATGCGAGCAATATCAGAAAGATAGATACAAAATTGAAGTCCTTTTAGTTTTCAGATCCTTAAAAGTTATAATGGTTGTCTCTCACGGAATGTGCGCTGTTAAGTTGCGTATCAATTGAATGGTCTTTATAGTATCATTTCAGCTGACCATTTAATTAGACCCAGTCAATAATTTTTTAATTAATCAAGTAATTTATGTTCTATAATTTTTTACGTTTGTTTTGAACATTGTAGTGTGATCGAAACTCAGGCAAGCATATCTGTACGAATACATACAAAATAATTTGAAGCATTTGCCAAAAACTGACTTTTCGCAATTTGCTTCCCTCATTTGGAATTCTTGAAACCAAATCAAAAGTCAAAATAGTTAAAGATGACAAACATTCAATATTTGATAAGTTTTTTAAATTCAAAGATTGAATCAATTACATTGTACCGATAGAAATAAAATTATAGTGCTTAAAGAATTTCATCCAGCAATGACATACGTAACG
>BMAW01067387.1:72646-95149 GCA_019974015.1 Nephila pilipes | reverse complement strand
ATATCTGCTGTATTTTAAAAAAGAATTAAAAATTATTAAGTAAAATTGACATAAATAAAACGTATTAGAATTATTTTTAGTGTAAAATCATAATCAAAACAATATATTAAGAAAAGTTTTTATAGTTAATAATGTAAAAACTTAAATTAAATGTTAAAAAGTAAATTTAGAAAAATACTATAACTATGGACTTTTAAAGTCCAGGAAGTAATTAATAAAGTTAAGCTATATAGAAAGTGGAAAAACTTGAAGAAAAGTAATTTAATGCTATCACAAGCTTCAGAGAGTGATCCTTGGCTTTGCCTGTGTCATGGCTTACACAACTGTTACATTTACCACAACTGTCCTACTCTGCAATTACTTTATAATGAGAAGGTAGAAACCAAAAATCAGTAGAAATAATGAAAAAGATGTATAACCGAAAAGTAAATGCTTGAATTCTATAAAAACTTTTTTTTATTTACTTTTACAAATTTACAAAAAAAATTATAGTTTTTTGTAATATATGTAAATGTATAGACATTTATATATATATATATATATATATATATATATATATATATATATATATATATATATATATATATATACATAATGCAAAAAATAATAACAATTTATATTTTAAATAGTTTATTACAAATTATTACCAAAAATGAAACAAGAAAGAAACTAATTAATAATTTTAAAAATGTAATCCTTTTTAAAAAATTTCTTAAATATTCAACAACAATAACTTCTTCTATTTTATAATTTTTTTATTTTGCGTTTTTTGAAAAAACTAATAGGATAATTAACTTGAAGACAGATATTGTGAAATTTAATTAAAATTACATGAATATCTAAAAATTTAGATAACTGATAGATAAAAATTTATTACTTAAGATGTTGTTGTAGATAATATTCCTAAAAATTGAGATGCTCAAATTACTGTTCCAGGAAGGTTCTTGTTTATAATGAAATTAAAATTATCTTTCTTAACAAAAATATAACTGTACATTTTACTATCTACAATTTTTAAATAGATATCTAAGTGCTTAATTTCAAGAATACTTTTTTTAGTTTGTAATAAATTTAAATAAGTTGGATAAAAAGATAAATAAGTTTTAACAGATGGGTTATAATTATTTTGAGAAAAATCTTAAGTTCATCCATTTTTTTAAGTAAAACAGAATTGTAATAATTTATGCAAGTTTATTCATAGAAGTGTAAGTAAATACTAGCAAGACTATAATTAACAGGACAATCTGATAGTATGCCTTTTACTTGCTTATGTTTTATATCATAAAATAAATTAATTTCCTTTTGGAACTAAATTAACTCAGTATTTAAATTTTTGATAAATAAATCTGTTAATATTAATTTTCTTAAAAAATAAATCAGAATTTTTATTCGATCTTCAATGTCTATAGAATTTATTAGTTCTTCAAAATAGTAACAATAGATGGAGGATATTTCTTCATTTTGTACATAATGAGTTATATCGCTTAGCTATGTCAGTAATTACATAATTAGCTGTATATTTACATAATTAGATATATCGATAATGAAAGTCTCGGAAAAGTTATGTGTTTATTATAGTATTTTGTGATAAATTTTGTAAAATTTTTGCCAATTATTGCAATACAAGTATTATAATTATTAATTACTGTACGAAATTTTATAGGGGTCTTATGAAATTTAGTTGTTAACAAAATGAGAAAATTTTATATTATTTATATTATAACCAATTTTCTTATACAAAGCAATTATTATATTTAATATTTATCAGACACTATGCTAATTTCGAGAAAAGAATTAATATTAAATAGATGTTATATGGTTATATTAATATAGAACTTTTTCACATGATTGCATTTGAAAATTGCTAGGAATCAGCGAAATGAATATCAAAATTATCTAGGAGAGTTTTAAATGAATTCTCATACCTTTTTAATGTGGACTTTCATTAATATTTTTGCTCTAAAAACTGAATTTATATTCACTGAAAACTTTAGAGAAAAATCACATTTAATACTTAATTTAGTAACAAAAAAAAATTTAGAATTCAATGATTTCTTTCTTAATGTAATCGTTATTGTTAAAAATAATAAGTCTAAATCCAGTACTCATATTCATAGTTTCTTTTAGGTTTTTTTTTTTTTTTTTTTTTTTATCTATGAAAATATTTAATTCACCTGGTATAAAATGCTGGTGTTTTTCGTTAATAAACTCTTTATAATCTTTACTATTACAAATATCATTTATTAAATTTACTTACTACTATTTTATGTATTGTCATATGTATAATGATCTATCATAAAATATTTTAACTTTCTTATTTCCCCCTTCCATAACTCATTAGTATAGAATTCATCCTTATTTTCTGATACGATTTCAAATTATCCTTTATTTTATGCAAACACGTGCTCATAACATCTGCTGCATCTCACGGACGCACACCTGTAGGGAATAATCTTAAAATCATATAGAAGCCATCAAAGTCTCTAAGAATCCCTTCACCTTATACCAAGTGAGTTACTACGTGATCTGGAGAAATCCCTCCATATAAATTGGAAGGGAAGGTAAAATTCTCTCTCTTCTGCTGTAATCGAGGCGGCGAAGCTACGCCTCTTGCATGACCTCCTTTTAAAATGAAAATATCTATCTTTCGCTTAGACAGAAAAGTCCAAAACTGCACCGAAAAAAAAAATAGACTTCAGTCAGATTTAGTTCTGTCGTTATAACGGCCATGGAGTTCTAATGTCCTGCTTACACGTACTTTAAAGTGTATATATATATATATATATATATATATATATATATATACATATTATCGTGTGAGAGAGATAAATCAAGATCAATATTAAGAATTTTTGCCATTTTACTTTCTCTCAATTAGTTCTTTTGTTAATATTTTGTGCAGATAATAAAAGAAGAAAGGTAGTATTTAATTTATTAATGTATGAAAATCTATTTTATATATATATATATTCTATAACAAAAAACGATGCATCAAGGAGGAGTTGTCCGATAGAAGACAAAAATTGGCAAATAGGAAAATTATGTACAGAATAGGAAATGATTAAAACTTTAGGAAAATTGAATTTTTTAATTCAGAGTTACATAGTAACAAAGTAACGAGCTCAATAAGGTGTTTAACCACCTCTAGCATAGATGCAAGCTGCCGCACGACGTGGCATAGAGGGATAAAGCTCCCTCTCCTGCGGCATTTCTAGCCCAATTTGCTCCAATTGTCGGGCGTGGTCATCAACATTCCCCGGTAGATACAGTCGCCTTTCCATCATATTCCAGACTTATTTGATCTGGCAATTTGGCTAGCCAAGGATGTGTTTGACAAGTTGTAAGACAGTTCATAGCAACACGGGCCGTATGTAGTCTGGCATTACCTTGCTGAAAAATAAGGCCATGATACTGCAAAAGGAATGGTAGCAAAACAGATTCCAGAATGTTTTCGATGTACCGCTGTGCTGTAAATGTGCCTCTAATGTAACCAAAGGGGGCAGGTTCTCAAGGGAAATGGGTTCCCAGACCATAACTCCTGGTTGAGGGAAAGCAGGATCGGCTCGCTACCCTGGAAGTCTCCAGACACGTCTTCGATTATCATCAAGACACAGTTGGAAGCGGGATTCGTCGCTAAACACTATACGTCCCCATTCAGCATCATTCCAACCTGATCGAGCCCCGCACCACTGTAATCTGGCTCTACAGTGTGCAGGCGTGAGTGGCAGGTGGCGTAGAGATCGGTACGAGCGTAGATTTCGCTCTATCAGTCGTCTGTGAGGGTCGCACGTTTGATGGTTGATAACAATAAATCAGGTACTGTGACAGCTGATCTGACAATCACTCTGTCCTCCCGATCTGCTGAGGCCCTAGGTCGACCTCTACCATCATGACGCTGAAATCTGCCATTATCCACCCATTCTTGCCAGCTTCTTCTAATCACCGCATCGCTTCGATTATATGACGAACGATTCTCCGATTTGCCCAACCTGCCTCTTTCAATCCAATGATACGATCTCTTTCAAACTGTGATATTTGCTCGTAATGAGCTCGAATCCTGCGGCGAGGCATTTTTTTCAGTCGTTGAAAGGTATCCTAAACCGCAATGCATCAGAAAATTTGACCATAAGATTGAGAATCTCTTGTTATATACACCTTCTGAGTGCACAGTTTCGATGCGCTGTAGCTCCCATTATTTATTCATTGGAGACCAAATTTTAATCATTTGCATGTTCGATCCAAATATCTTTGGATATAAAATTTCATTACAATCGTGCAACTCCTTCTTGGTGCGTTTTTTTTTTTTTTTTTTTTTTTTTTTTTTTTTTGTTACAGAGTATGTATATATACACATACATAGAGAGAAAGAGAGAGAGAACGAAGATATTTTTAAGAAATTACCAATTAATTGCTGCAAAATAATTGATTTAGATGTAAAACAATCCGCTTAGAAATTCATATCTTCTAATTCTCAGATATGTGAAGGATTCAAATCAAAGAAAATTAAATAATTCTAAACTTTTTTTCTAAATTAGTTTTTTTCTAACGATAATACGACTCTTACTACAAATCAGTAAGTTCAAATATTAAAACAACAAACTTGTTTAGTGTCGACATTTTATTTTTTAAATTATCTTGAAAACAAGTTATTTGACGATAAATCCTTACTAATACTTAAACGGAATTGAAGCATGCCGGAATTAAATTAAGGTACCAATATTTGATCTCGTGTTTTTATTAAACTCTCTTTTGAAAATATATATACACATTTATAACTTTACTCATAATTTTTTAAAAATCTTTTAATGAATACTTTTTTAGTTACTACTTTTTTTTTCTTTATTTACCATTGGTTGAAGATATAATCTCATCATCTATTTCAAAATGTATCCTCCTTTTTGTAATCAAACATACATAAAAATTTCAATGTCAACTCGCATGTACTAAAACTTGTATTTTATTTGTTCTTACATTTGTAGATTTTTATTTCTCAAACGATTTTCAATCATTTTGTAGTACAGTAAATTTCTCAGTTTTTAATCTGTACACGTTTCAATTTCTGCGCATGTTAATGAAGAAAAATCTAAACAGAAAATAAAGAAAACCAACCTTATGTACATGCTGAAAAATGTAAGCAATATAAAAAATTTGTCACTTTTGCATCATCTAGCTGTTAAGTCGACGCATAAATTTCAAAGATACCTTCATAAAAAACTTCACAAAAGTATTTTGAAAACATTGCTTCCTTAAGCAATTGATTAAAAAAGAGTGAGTTTTCTAAAGTATTCAGAGCTAATTTTGCGAAACGTTTGTTACATTATTAGTTAATTTTTTGAATCGCAAAGTAAATTGAGCATATCTAGAACTTCCTATATCTGATGACCAGTCCGGTGAAAGTTTATGTACTTGGAAGCTTGTTCGAAAAAATCATAAATTGTGTGAGTTATTCCCATTCCTTTTCTCTTGCTTTCAAGATCTTTAAACAGGAAGAATATAAAGATGAGTTCGTAACTACCAGGGATCTCGCGGAAGATTCTAAAAGGGTGGTTCGTTATGGATCATTTCACGTTCTATCAACACCCTTAAGATTCTCCCGAGTATATAAACTGAAAGCCTAATCCTTTAAGTATCATAAAAGCTTCTCTCACTCTTCTGTTAACTAGTGCAGCTCTTCAGAACTTTTTCTCATAGGATATAAGGAAAATAACAGAAAAATGAATCTAAAGGTAAGTCATTCACTTTTTTGTGAAAGGCAAATCTAGGATATTAATTCCGAAATTCAAACACTTTTGTTAAGAATCTGAAAACATTGGTGGTGATATCAAGTAATTAATGTAATAAATACATTTAAAGTTTTGTTAAAATTATTATTTATAAATATCTTTTAAATTTCTTTTCTAAATCTTTATGTATCAAATTTTAAGACTCGTGAATGAGTTAATTATGAAATTTATAATTATGAAAATAAGTCATCAAAATTATTATCACTCATAATTACCCTCAACAATTCTTTAATTTAAAAAAAAGTTTAACTTAGCCTTTGTTACTCCTAGAGGATTTTGAAAGCTACTATTAGATCACAAATATTTAGAGAATTATTCTTACATAATTCTTTGTTTGTTTTTCATTTTTTTGAACCCTTGTGTCAAATCAAAAAATAACTAGTTTTTCTGATTCATAAAAATATTGATATTCAGAATAAAACAATATTTCATTTTGAGAAGAATTACTTAATATATTGCTTTGGAATATTCAAAATAAAGAGCATTTTTATATTGTAACTTTCTTCGCCTTAAATTTCGTACTAATAAATGGAATTTTGAAATTTCATATTTTTTTAATAAGAATAATTGAAACCTCATATACATAATACTTAGAGCTTCCATTTTTCAACGGCTTTAAACTATCATAAGATAACTTAACCGTATATTTTGAGCCCTAGAATTTAACATACTAATTCATAAAATTTCAGTTTTAAATATGTTTTTTTAGTTTTTTATTTACTCAAAAATAGCTTTGCAGAATATTTATAACTATTTCTAATGTAACTCATTTATGTATGAATATATCTTGAAGTAAATATTAACCTAATAAATAAGTTTAGGTTTAATTTCTATTTCCCAGTATATTTTTAATAATTTTCTGTTTTCATATTAGGAAAGTAACTGTGTGAAATAATCTTAATTTTGTTTCTTTTACGAAGGAATTATTTTTTATACTGAGATTGCAAAATTATTAAGGAAGCAATTTCTCTCTTAAAGTACATATATTACCACAAGCATTTATTTCACGAAAGATCCTTAATAAGTGCGTGCTAGAATTTCAAAGAAATATTTGTGAATAAATTTGTAAAAACTGAACATTTCTTTTAATTATGCAAATAACCTACTGCATAAGTCAATTATGATCTTAAAATGCAAGTTGATAGCGTAGAAAAAAAAATAATACTCAAGTTTTCCGGTTTCAAAGTGTAGAGGACGAGTATGTGATTCACAAGAAATGTGCTTTAAACAAAATAATTTGATTGTACATAAGTAACCCAGATAATAAATGACGGAAGATTTCTAAATAAACAAAAATTCTCAAATTTAAATCAGATTTTGATATATTAAAAGTCTGACACAAAATCCTTAGACCTGGGAAATGAAAGCTTCCTTTTTATGAATTGATCATTCAAAAATTCGTGAAATCTTAATTGCAACTTCACAGAATGCATAACCAAATTGTAGAGCATTATGTTATTAATACTAGGATTAAACCACGCTCTCTTATGCTGATAGAGCAGCTTTTTATTCAATCTCTATCTTTCATCGTTTGCCCCCCCCCCCCCCTCTAATGCACTTTTCAGCAGATTTCCGAGACATACTATTTTTTGATGTAATATATTGATACTAACAAACATTCAAAGATAAAATATTAAAGTTAAAAGTGTGCAGTAAATATGTATTTTCCGACCTATCAAAAATTTAATTTTATATTTATTTTCACATAAATTCGACAGTTCTATCTACTGTATTTAGAAAATTTAATTTTTATAAGTTATGCAAACCGAAATATTACATGAAAATGTATCGAATGATTCTTTTTTTTTTTTTTTTTTTTTTTTTTTTTAAATTAAAAAAAAAATTTAATTAAAAAAAAAAATTTTAAAATACTATATATACTTTTCTTAATAAAGGAATATCTAAAGTAATTCTAACCACTGAGTATTTTAAAATAAACTATTGAATTAAATGAATATTTACAGCAAAAACTATTTTATTTCAATCTTGATAAATTCCATCAAAGTTTTTCCCTTATTCATGAAGAAAATAAGAATGTATTTTTAAAAATACATATATTTCTACACAGTTTTTATTTCGTTTCTATGACTTTTATATTTAATATATCTTAATCTCATTCAATAACTATGAATACGATAATTGATTTGCTCATTAGCTTTATTCTTGTTTAACTAGTGGTTATCTATGCTGACATTTTAATTTAGAAAAATTTTCTTGATATCATATAAAGCTATAAAAAAAATTCTGGTGGGAAAACACATGCAGATATATGAATAATCATGGGAATGCACTGACTGGAGTAATTATAATACTAAGAGTTAAGGGGTTGGGGGGAGAATAAAGGAAATAAATTGTTTACGAGTAAATCTTTACCCTGTTGCATAGAATAGGAAAAGAATATCATTCGCATCAAATTTTAGTAAAGCCAATAGTGCTCATATGTTTCCCAGCATTTGCAACTCTTAATATCTTAAAAATGTATAGTTAAAAATTGCATTAAACATAAAGTAGTTTAAAAATATATAAATTCCTTTTCACTACCTGGTGAATAAGTTTTTTTTTTTTAATTTGATGAAATTTTAAACAGTAAAGAAATATAAAAAATATAAAATAAATATATATATACCAAATTGCATTTAAAGTGACAAAAATAATCTTATAGTGAGAATTTTAGATTCTTTATCCAATTATATATATAATCATTAAATTATAGCTTTTTTTTCTCTCTCTCTCTCTCTTTCATAGTTTTCATTTGCTATCATCGTACTCAGTATTTGTTCAACACAAGGAGGAATTATTCACGATCTTCAAGAAGCAAGTGGTGGACATGGCATCATCATTCATGATCATGATTTTGGAGGCCATGGAGGGGGTCACGGAGGAGGACATGGAGGAGGACATGGAGGTGGACATGGAGGTGGACATGGTTTTGGTCATGGAGGAGGACATGGTGGTGGAGGAGGAAAAGTACTTATTGCTCATGAGATAGGAGAATATGGTGGTCATATAATTTCAGGTGGACATGGTGGATTGGGAGGTGGTCAGGGTGGACATGGTGGATTGGGAGGTGGTCATGGTGGACATGGAGGAGTGGGTGGTGGACATGGTGGATTAGGAGGTGGACATGGGGGATTAGGAGGTGGTCATGGTGGACATGGAGGAGGTCATGGCGGGCATGGAGGAGGTTTAGGTGGACATGGAGGTGGAGGAGGAGAAATCGTTACTGTTCCTGTTGTGAAGCATGTTCCAGTAGTAAAACATGTCCGAGTTGTTAAAAACGTTAAAGTTGTAAAACACGTTCCAGTTATAAAACACGTCCCTGTTGTTCAGCATGTTGCAATCGTAGCAGGAGGAGGAGGACATGGAGGACACGGCGGCTTAGGAGGAGGACCTGGCGGTTTAGGAGGACATGGAGGACACGGAGGATTAGGAGGAGGCCATGGGGGACATGGTGGATTAGGAGGAGGGCATGGCGGTTATGGAGGAGGGCATGGAGGACATGGCGGTTATGGAGGAGGGCATGGAGGGCACAGTGATGAACATGGAGGCTGGTGGTAAAACACAAAAACTTTTAAATTCTAATTATTTTTGTACACAATCAAGCTTAAAATGAAAGAGTCAGTTCAAATAAATATTTAAGCTTTTGTATAAATTTTAGAAGGTGAAGATATTTGAAGCCAGTAGAATATGAGAAGTTTTCGAAGCTATTTAAATTTAAATGAAACTTTGAGATCATAAAAATCGATTCTGTGATATGTTAAAAATTCACTTGAGAACTGAAAACTAAGTGTTGTTTATAAAAAATTTGTATGCTGTGATTTAATACAAATAATAGTTATTTCATCTTGAGAAGATAACTCATAATGTAAAAATAATTTTTTTTTGTTTAATATAGTAATTTTTTGAAAGCATATATTTCTATTTTTGATTTGTAAATATTTTCAAAACATGTCTCCAGGAATTTTTTGTCTTATACATCTTAAACTCTTACTAACTTGAGTTAACATTTTTTACAATTACCAGTTGTAAGTAGTATAAAAATGAAAAGTAATTTTTTTCTTGTGATAGATTTTATCTGTTATAGATTATTCATGGATTCAAATTGTATATGTATAAATAGCTTTCAATAAATTGTTTGTTTGTAATATTTTTCTGGGTTATTTTGCTTATAAAATTAGTTTTTAATGTCTCCTTTATCACTGTATAAATCATTCATATTTTTCACCATTACTATATATATATATATATATATATATATATATAAAAAACCAAAAAGACAAAGAAATCAGCACGCATATTACAAATTCTCAAATACTTTCCTATTTCTGCATTTTTTTTTTTTTTACTCCTGGATTAAATTGAAAAAATAGAAAGGTATTAGAGGTATGTCAGAAGCTAAACAGAGTATAGGGAGTATATATATACAATATAAAATAATTTCGTTATACGTATTTAAGAAAGCTGATTAATTAATACATTGTAAATCATAATTTAGGATATATATATATGTATATATATTACAGGAATGCTATAAATTGTCTGATTATTCACCACATCTAGAACCATTTACATAAGTGTAAATATCTAAAAATATCTAAAATTACAGTTTACTAAATCTTACGTAAACTGTAATTTTAGATATTTTTAGATATTTACTCATTGTGAGAAAATCATCAAAAGTATGAAACTTATTGCGAAAGAACTATTGCTAAAAAAGTTTCAATAGAACACAATAACATGTTTATCCATATCAAAACATTTAAGTGATCTCCAAAATTTGATTTTGTAAATCCTTTTATAAAAACTTACGGATTATCACAACATTTTTCACTGTACATAAAAAATAATAAACTATACATCTAACAGTAATGAGCATTTGTATAAATCTCACATTTAGCATTCCGATATAATAGCTGCAACATATAACATATTTTTAGTTAATAAATCTGGAAAACAGGATTACATATATTGTTTTCATCCTACTGGAGTATTAAAGTCAAGTTGTGTACTGTTTGAAAATTTTACAGATCTTCCGCTTACTTTCAACTTTCAAATGAAACAAATAAGTTCTACATCACCATAAAAAAATTGGATATATATCCCTTAGATATTTGTCGTTATTATTTTATATTTACATTCAGCTCTAGTTTACCCTAAAACCAAATTTTTATTTATTTCAAAAATTATGAAAATTTAGATTGTTATTGGTTGTATTTTCTAAATAAATGAACCAGTAAATGTATTTGTCTTCAGCTTATAACCTATATATTAGTGATAAAACAAAATTATTAATCATGACTTCGTTATTGAAGGAATGCATTTGATTAGATGAAAAAAATATTTATTATTTTCATCATTTTATACTTCTATAAGTTCCAAGTTTACATTCAGTAATTATACGCATTAATTATTAAATATGTTATTTTTGTAATCATTTCATAAACGCATACGTGAAATGTCACCGAGTTCTTTAAAATTAAATTTTATTTTTTCAGTCTGTTATAAAACTCCAAAGGATGCTCAGTGTAACAATTCAAGTAAACAGGGAAAACATTCAATGTGAGCTGTACATAAAAGGACAATAAATCTCATTACAACAGAAATATCAAATCATCTTTAAGTGTTGAAACTTTATATCAAAGAGCATTCGTACTAAAGCATTCCATTCCAAAATTAACACATTTGTTTCTTGTGTAAATAAGAAAAATGTAACTCTAGCTTTATCTAGAGCAGAAGTCTTCATTTTGGGCTTAGCGGAACCCTAGGGTTCCCTGGAACTTTGACAGGGGTTCCTCAAGAGATCACTATTTGCTTAATCAAAGCGTCCAAATTTTAATTTCTGTAAAAGACAGAATTCTTCAAGGCAGTTTGCTTGTAAAAATAAAGGTAAATAAATATTTTACGGACAAAATAAAATCTTAAATTTCGTAAAAGTCAAGTGCTGCGAATACATTAATCGAGACGCATTAGGTCACATAATGGGCTCCATTCTTTGGCTCAGATGAAGAATCACCCACTTGTTTGGCCATTTATTTTATTATTTTCAAGGTATAAAGTAAAACTGACACCACTCTTTCAAAATTGAAATTTTGGGCAAATTGCATTTTGAAAGGTAATTTTGAATGCTTTCCTAATTTACATAATATTTTAATAAACAGCAACGCTATTCCCGATAAAAATATAAAAATTAATTTGGTCCAACATTTATCAGATCTGCAAAAACATTTCTTGAATATTTCCCTGCTCAAAAAGAAAAATTATCTTGGATCCAAAATCCTTTTCGAGACTATGACACCTCCGAACTCCCAATAATAGAAAGAGAACAACAAATTGATATGTCGACCAACACTCAGTTGAAAATAAAATTTAGTCAAGTTATACCTTTTTGGATTGACATTAGAATAGAATATCCCGAAATTGCTAAAAGAACTGTGAAACATCTAATGCCATTTGTATCATTCTACGAATGCGAGAAATCTCTTTGTATGTTTCGACAAAAACAAAATACAGAAACAAATGGGATGCTGAAGATAACATTAGGTTGCAGAATTCAACAATAATTCAAGACGTAAAAATACTTTGCAACAAAAAACAATCTCAACCAAGTCATTAAAAAGTTTTCTTTTTAATTAATTTGGTATAATTTAAAATAATGTTCCTTTTGTTTCTTATTCATAGAGTATATTTTAGAAGAGAAAAAAATCTATTAGCTACCTTACTATTTATTATCTTATTAAAATGTTTGTATTGTGGTAAAATAAAGATGCCAAAATAATTTTGTAAATTTGTGCAGGATAAATCTTTCCCTTCATGTCCTTCATGAAAACGACAAGCTCAAAGGGTTTCCCAAAGTTTAAAATGTTGAATACCCCTTATCTAAAGGAAAGAAATGCACAGTTGTTGAAACTTCTTTATTTTACGATATTCTACCCAGATATTTTCATCAGAACAAAATTTGATCGTATTTTTATCTTTCTCAGAATAATAATCAGTAGGTAGAAAAGAAAGAATAAAAATTCAGATAAAATAGGCTCAATAAAAAATTAATTTTTCATAAACTACTATTTATTCGAAATGGAATTCCTGTTTAATTATTTTTATGCTAACAATTTTCTTACTTAACAAAGAAGGCTTAAGCATTTGAAAAACTGCATATAACAGCCACCAAAATATATCAAGAAAAAATAAAAATAAATGAACAATAATATGTTTTTTAAAAAAAAAACTGCGTTTCTATACTTCAAGTATCTCAGATTCTTAAAAAAAAACTGTACATTAACTTCTAGATAAATAGATATTTATCAAAAATGATCATTTCTAACTTTATGAAATAATGTTATTGATTGATAAACTATTTGCATCAAATTTTAATTTCATCTTCGTTCAGTAAAGCTGTTTGAACTGATAATAACTCAATCCATTTTATGTAACTTTCCAGTAACCTCGGTGGGATAATCAAATTTTAAAGGCAATAAACCGTATATTAGATACTTATAACTGTTACCTTATATACTAAAACAAAATTCAACTCAATTGATACTATTGTTATTTTCTTAATTGCGTACTTGGTAAAAACCACGAAATAATTGCTAATAAGAATTACAGTTGCTTACGAGTGCTTAAATAATGTTACCATAATATTTCAAGAAGGGGGGGGTCGAAATACAACATGAATGATAATTCAAATGTCATTCCAATTCTTTTCAACATTAATATAACAGGATTATTTAATCATTTAAATACTAAATTATTTTCGAAGAGAATTCTTACTACATGGTTCTAAAACATTGAACTGAATGTCCGAATGTAATACCTTTGTACTTAATGTCATTTTTTATAATTATATATTCATTCAACTGACCCAGCTATAGCTCATAATGAAAATACACATAGAGTTTCAAAATTTTAATCTTATAATCACTAAGTGACAAGGTTAAGAGTTATTCAAAATAATATTTATCATTTAAATAAGGGATGCATATTATTTTGTCAATTATATCAAATATTGCAATTTGTAAATAAAATAATTCGAAATGTAAACTTCTTTCAACCAAATAAAAAAAGTCGAATTTCAATGCAACTTCAATATAAGCTTTTTATAAAGTGGCGCAACAATAATTAAATTACGGTAAATTGATTCTATGTGAGAAATTAAAGTTATTAATCATGTTTAGTACGAAACACTTTAACACCAAATTTGTTTTGATCGCCGAAGTACAAAAATTTGTTACTGGAGTGTAGAATTTTCCACTGAGGTAATATAACGTGTATTTCATAGAAATTTTCGCTCTTTAGACTTTTTATTACTTTCAAATCCATCATGGTTTATTTATTTATATATATATATATACAAAATTCTAACATTCAAATAATATCTGTCTTATGTATAAAACACAAACATGGGGATAATGCATATATATATATATATATTGAAAAATTCTTTAACCAAATGTAAAATGCAAATTTAAACATAGTAAAAAATTAATATGACCCTATTAAAACATAAATTTATTCACACGTACATTAAATTAAATAAAAGCTAAGCAATAATGTTAAGATGAACAGATACAATTGAAAATTAAAGACAAAAAGTCAAAAAGGAAATGAAGTAATTGAGATTGCTTGCATAAGTATAGTATGAAACCAATGATGTACAAGAATACACATTAAACGTGTGTACAATCTAATAATAAGTTACTTGCAATATCAAAATTAAAATATACTTTAAGTGTACAACAGAAACCAGTTATTTAAAAGAATTGAAATACTACAAATATATATATGGGGGGGGGGTGTCTTTTATATTCTTAGTTATATATAAGCTACACTCATTGCAATAAAAATTTGCTCTTCAATAAGTAAGAGTGGGATTGTTACGAAGCTACGAAGCTTGGAATGAAGGTATGTGTCAGGCAAATATGTAAGTGATTAGAAATGCAGCGTGACTGAACATTGCATAATGCCACCAGAGGGTATTCAACTTCGTTATCCTTGGATTATAAATTAGGTAAGCAGAGCTTGTTTATGTGTATTTAATCTGTTGCAGAGGGACGATTTTTAACTAGAGATACCATTACGCCGCCATCGGAGACAATATGAGCAGTTTTCAGATTTCGAGAGGGGAAAAATCGTAGAGATGATAGAAACCAGGTGGTCAGTTCGGAGAGCAGCTCACCGCCTAGACCATTTTCACTTTACTGTGAAGAGGTGTTGGGACCGTGGACAAATGAGAGGTCTGTTACACGGCGACTAGGCTCAGGACGCCCTCGACAGGCTAATAGGAAGACCCTCACATCATATGACACGCTCGCGTAACGCCAACTGTTTCATTGTCCACCATCCATACACAGGAAGCGCCTTCACTAAGGGTCTTTATGTCAGTCTATACCATCGCAAGGCGTCAGGCTGAAGGACAGTTGCTATCACGACGCCCATTACGTGCACTGCCATTGACAATCACTCACCGTCGCCTCCGTTTGGAGTGGTGTCACGCTAGAAGGGATTGCACTGCTACCGAATGGAAACAGATCATCTTTAGCGACTAGTTGAGATTCAGTTTTGGGCAGTGATAACAATCGTGTTCGTGTATGGAGGCCCCGTCGTGAACGCCTCAATCCTGCCTCCGCAGTACAGCGACACACCGCTTCCACAGCTAGAGTGATGGTATAGGGTGCCATCGCATGCGACGCACTGTCACCCCTAATATTGAACTACTGCTCCATGACAATTCAGAGGTACGATCGTAACATTCATCAGCCACATGTGTTGCCACTCGTGGCAAGGGTTCCAGGACCCATTTTTCCGCAGGACAATGCTCGCCGGTTCACAGCAAGGGTTTCACAGGACTACCTCCACTACATTTCCACCCTTCTCTGGCCTGCTCGATCCCCAAATTTGTGACCAATCGAGCATATCTGGGATCATTTAGAAAGGCAAGTTTTACAGCCTACCAATTTGGTCGAATTATAGATGCGTTTACAGCAACTGTGGAGTGAGATGTCGCAGGACGACATACGGGACCTGTATGCCTCAATTCCCTACCGTATCACATCATGCATTCATGCTAGAGGTGGCCCGACAGGGGTACTAATACCTCCACTCATTTATAATTTTTCCTACAACAAATGATCGTTTTGAATTTAATTTTGTAATCACTTACATCAACGTGGTACAATGAAATACTTCGTTTTATTCTGGCAATTCTTTCTTGGTGCGGAAATTTTTATGGCAATGAGTGTATTTTTTATGTATTAATATTACCTAAATATATTAATAGAATCTTGTTATATTTTTTTGTAAAAATTTACCTACCTTTGTAATGTAAATATTATAACTATTAGTGACTGTTCTACATAGAAAAAGGTCTTTATGAAATTTTTTGTGAGTCATAAAAATCTGTGAATATTTAATATTATTTGTTTGTATTTATATTTTTTATAGAAAGCTGTAATTCTGTTATTAATTTTGTAATATCACTAAAATTATTTTTAAATAAACATTTTTCACTTCTCTAGATGTCTATTAATAGTTAAATTATACTCTCTCTCTCACACACACACACACACACATATATATATATATATATACTCAACTTTTTTTTACACAGTAGATACATTCCTTAGAAAACCGTGTAAAAAATACATGCGACATATGGTAAATTTGGGGATATGTTCCACAACTTTAAGAAATCGTGTAAGATGAAAAAACTCTAAATATTTTCTCAAAAAAACGTGCAAAAAAATAATAATGAAAACTATATTACACATTTATAGAACAAAAACAATTCATTTTTATTGCAAATAAAAGAAATTAAAATTAGTGTACATCGAAATTTCAATCACAACATATAAAAACTCAAATTGAAATTAGTAATAAAACTACTACTAACTAACAACTATTTATCCCTACTTGATAACAAGCGTGTACTTTTATTACGAATGGATCAAAAATGCTATCATCATTAGATTTGTCAGATATGTCTAGCACAATCGTCGGCCTTGATTCAAATGAAGAATTTCATTTGTTATTAATGGATCTGTTTTTTGTTGTTGCTACAAAGTTTGTTATTAGCGGCTGTTTTTTTCGTTTATCAAGTTGCTTATATAATTATTGGTATCCTGCTATACTAAACTTAAGATTACGTTGAAATTTTGATTCGCTCTCTACGTCAGGATCATGCGTCAGAAAATGTCCCTCGCTTGTAGCAAATTTGAAGCCTTCGTGAATTAAATCAGTTGTTAATAGCTGAGCTTAATCATTATCGACTTCTTTATTATCATAAACTATTATATATTCAATCAAATCGTCTTCATTCAAAGGGATTTCAAGCATCAATTTTTCGATGTCAGCCGTTTTCATGTTGTTAAAACCTTCGCCATCAGTTGCATTTAATAGAGTTATAATTTCAAAATACACAGCTGATTTTTATACTACGAATTTACACTTTTGACTCATGCTGGCAAAAAATTTTCCAACAAGCATTTAAAATCGATTGGAGCAACTGTTTGATGGTGAAAGAAGCCTGTGTAATACAATCCATAATAGTAAACTTTCTTCATGCTTCCACAACAGTCAATATATCTAAACGTTTGCTTTATGTTAAACATTTTAAATGCTGCTATAATACCCTGATCAAGTAAATGAATCAACAAGGTTATATTAGGCGATAAAAACAGTATTTGAATATCTAGAAAAAAAGTTGGGGGGATTCGTGTTAGAATAAAAAATTCGTGTAAAAAAGTACATTGGTGAAACGAGTTATTTCAAAATCGTGTAAAAAAAACCATGCAAAAAAAGAATTGAGTTAATATGTATTGTAAAATCATTTGCATAATTGCAAGTAATTTTGGAAATGATAGCATAATTACTTGAAACTTTGTCAACATAACATATTTTAAATATTTTTGTTATTTCGTAATTTTTTTTAATTCGTGTATTTTTACTCTATCTTCTGTCTTAGAGATTATATTATTAAAAACTTTATTAATATGGTAATTGTATTCATTTAATGTCATTGTATGTATTCATTTAATGTAATTATATTCATTTAATAACATTCATTTAATGATTATGTTTAATAACAAATTTATCAATATTATCATATATCTTATTTTTAATGAAATGGTTACTATTAGACTTATTCATTATTTCTCTCAAGGCTTCATCTTTTACAATGCTCAAATCTACTGTAATGACGTTTTAATGCTCACCGTTAATGAACTCTTAGTATTTTCTATATATACTTCGTTTCTTAACTTTTATTTCATTATTCTTCAGACATATCCGATCTGATTCAAATTCATTGAGTATGATGATAAACGTAACAGTTTTTAATGTGATAAAGGTGCCAAAGCTTTACAATTCCAGCTGTATGCTTTAGTTTGTTGTTTAGTTGAAAATCCCAAGAGTTTTTTAAATCCAGTTTCCTGTCATCCTTTCTAATATTTTCCTTCAGTATAAATAAAAAGGGAAAAATAATCATTTCTGAGTCAACAAAGGCAAATATTCCCACATCTGAGGCTACCATAAGTCCCCAAGTCATTTAGAATGCTCCACCATATTTTTCTGTTTACACTATATTCTTTGGTTATACTTCACAATTCACAGTACTCCAGATTTTTGTGATTTTGCTTTTGAAATGAATATCTTTAATTTTTATTCATTTGTAAATAAATCATATTCCCGAAACTCTTTATGAGGATCTTTGCAAAGTAAGGTTGATTATCAATAACAACAATTGTTTTTGGTAGTTAACCTTACTAATTGCCTGCTTTTTTCTTGGAATTAAATCATTGTATCCAGCAGAATTCAAAGCTATTCGTGTTGTACTTGTACTAATTGGTAATCATTTTTTTATATTAGAAAGTCTTTGGCTATTGTGACTATACTAGTATCGGGAATTATGTTGGTTAACACTTCGAACATTTAAACGGATATACAAATTAGACAAGATTCTATTTGTAATTCTACTACTATTGATGTCAAACTACTATTTTTTTTTTTTTTGTTATAGCTATTAGTCATAATAATCATTTTCATCTAAACACTTTTTGGTTCCTTGTATTATAATATTTTAAAGGCTTCTTATACTTCATATCAATTTATTATTTATTTATTACGACACACTTAAGAGCAACAAAAGGGCTATTGGCGACGAACCTTTTCATTTTGAACCACGATTAAATGACGAGGATCAAGCTGTCCCCCCCCTCTCCTAACTTCCACATCGTTCCAATGTGAAGACTTAGAGTCCCGATAGATTTTACATACGTCAGCCCAGCTACACAATGGGTTTTCAATATCATCAGGACTTGAACCAATAACTCGACTGAAATAAACCCGACCATGAGCTCAAGATCAGGACCACTTGGCGTTATTTTGTTTCTAAACAATATCAGGACTGGGGGAAAGAGGAAGTTCAAACTATTGGTAAAATGATAGCGAGAAATAGGAATAAAAAAACTCTCCTTTGTCCCTTCCTTCTTTCCTTGATATTGTGTATCATAGTCAGTATCGAGTTATGTATGTTTTATCTACCTTTTCCTTTCTTTTTCTTTCTTTTGTATGTATGACTCATCTAACTTATCTTTTTTTTATGGCTTAGCTTAAATAAAATGAACGTCTGATCTTATTAGATTCATATTTTATTAGCAACTATAGACTCATATTTTATCCATTTTTATACAAGTATTTAATTATAAAATGTTAAATTGTTTTTCATTCTTTTAATTTAGAAACAAGAGTTTACCTTTTATAATCCATGCATGTTACATTTATTAAGAAGTAAATAGTAATTTAAAAAGATAATTACAAGGAATTTTGCACCAATGACTTATTAAACTAAACATTACTAAAAATATCCCATCAACCGTTTGAAATATTAAATTATTTATTTAATAATAAATCTCGAGTCAGACTACAGATTAGCATATTAGCAATTTGTTCTTTGGTTTGGAGTTTTTTTTTTTTTTTTTTACAAAAAAAAATATGTTATTTTACGTAGAAATATTTTTTTCTGTATTTATTTATTTATTATTATTGTTACCTTATTAAATGTATCAGTATTAGTACGAGATATGTATCACAAATAATTTTTCTTGTCTAAAACATAGAAGTGTGTTAATAAAACTGGTTTTTTTTTATAATTATGTAACATACTAATTTAAAATAAATCAGAAAAATATAAAATATTGAAAAATCTGTTATTCTGAATATGTGTTACGGGGCATGTTCTATCCATAATGTAAGGAATTCTCAACATATCAAATAATGATTTAAAATAATATATATATATATATATATATATATATAAATTCGTTTAAAAATGAATCATAAAAAATTATTTTTGTAAGTTCCATTTTGTAAAATTATCCTAATAAATTTTATAGTTTGTAAGGATATAATTTAAAAATTTACTATATCTGTTAACATCTTTATATATAAACGGTATTCTTCAGAGCTATCTCTAAAGAGATCTTAATGACAAATTTCCTTATGTGCGTGTAGTGCTAAAATATTATATGAATTTTTAACGCATTTAAGAATATTTTCTTGATGTGAGAAGTCTATTATTCATTCTAAAACAATCTAATTGTGCGGAACAAATCGATCATATCCAGAACTTCCTACATTTTGATGACCCCACTTAGCGAAAATGTATATTAGATATGCTCACTGAACAAAATCGGTGATTAGTAAAAAGTTCCGTTTTCATAAATTTGTCTTCTTAAAACTTTCTTTTCGAGAGAAGAAGATGAGTCCGTAGCTACCAGGAATCTCGCGAAAAATTCAAAAAGATGAAACGGAAGTGGATCATTGCGCATATTATCCGAATCCCTAAATTTCTATCCGGTATATAAACTGAGAACTCATGTCTGTCAGTATCAAACGATCTTCTACCAACATTACAATACGAGCACTTCTTTGGAGTTAAATTCATCAAAGAATATACTGACAATATCAGAAAGATGAATACAAAGGTAAGTCCTTTTAGTTTTCAGATCCTTAAAGTTATAATGGTTGTCTCACGGAATGTGCGCTGTTAAGTTGCGTATCAATTGAGATGGTCTTTATAGTATCATTTCCTTTGACCATTTAATTAGACCCAGTCCAAATAATTTTAATTAATCAAGTAATTATGTTCTATAATTTTTACGTTTGTTTGAACATTGTAGTGTGATCGAAACTCGAACGGCATATCTCTTTCTTACCCGAATACATACAAATAATTTGAAGCATTTGCCAAAAAACTGACTTTTCGCAATTTGCTTCCTGTTTAGATTCTTGAAACCAAATCAAAGTCAAAATAGTTAAAGATGACAAACATTCAATATTTGATAAGTTTTTAAATTCAAATTGAATCCAATTACATTGTACCGATAGAAATAAAATTATAATTGAATTTAAAAATTTCATCATCATTATTGTGCCATGTTAAAGAATGTAAAGAACTTTTCTCATGTATCTAATATAATAAAAGATAATGTTTAGTAAAAACTCCGATAGTGCATTTAAAATTATAAGAAGAATAAAATACTTTAACAGATATTAAATTTAATTCATTTTGTAAAATTAGAGTTCAAAAAAGGTAAAGAAATTTTTTCCTTCGGCTGAAAAATTACTTTTTCAAAATCCCCCTTATATTTACTACAAAAACAATTCATCAAATCTTGAAAGGAAAAAAACTCGTCTCTATTCTCACTAGAATTATTAGATTTAAATATTGAATTGCGTGCTCTCTTCTTCAGTATACGAAGAAAATTCCCACTGTCAAAAAAAAAAAATTTCCTTCAGTCTGATTCAAAGAATTCTATTAGCATTGTTTATCATTAGCGTCAAGGTTTGTAAGGATTGCTTTGAAATTCAGAATGTGATTAGCTTTGTACTTCTTCAGTTATTTGAGAACACTTGATTTTTAAACTTCAAACTGGAGCTAAACTTTGAAAATATACCAAATTAATATTAATGAAATTTATAAACTTAGCAATAAAATTCACTTATAAATAACTTTCATTCTCGTAGTTTTACTACTCTGCATAAAATTAATTTTTATTTATATAAAATTGAACTTCGAATTTTACATTGGATAATATTATTTATTTTCCTGTTAATTTCTATAAAGCCAAATTTATATTTATTACAAATTTTCTAAACATTTCTAAAATAATGTTTCATAACAAAAAAAATCTCCTTAATAACAACTAAAACTTCGGCATAGATAATTGTATTCTAGTTCACAGAATAGATACAAATTGCTAAGCTTTTCAAAGTGAAGTAATCTAGCACATCTAAAATCATACAAAGATATATTTTCCTACAATTTCAATCAATTTTTATCAGCATATAAGACTTTGAATTATTAACTCTAACAGAAATTCTCATTTCTTTTTTGCAGTTTTCAGTTATAGTCTTCTTAGTGATCATTTATTCATCTCAAGGGAGAAATGTTCACAAATCATCTAGGAAAGGTTATAAATATGATTATAACTTCGCAAAACCAGAAGGACGCTTTGGTGGTGGTTACGGAGGAAGTCATGGCGGCATATCGAGTGGAGGTCATGGTGGCATATCCAGCGGAGGTCATGGTGGAGCAGGAAAAGTGCTCATTGTTCATGAAGTTGGACACTATGTTGGCCATATAATATCAGGTGGACATGGAGGGCTTGGAGGAGGTCATGGTGGACATGGAGGGCTAGGAGGAGGTCATGGAGGACATGGTGGA
>BMAW01067387.1:55833-72546 GCA_019974015.1 Nephila pilipes | reverse complement strand
TTCATGGAGGACTTGGAGGTCATGGTGGACATGGAGGACTAGGAGGAGGTCATGGTGGACATGGAGGACTAGGAGGTCATGGTGGACATGGAGGAATTTTAGGTGGTCATGGAGGACATGCTGGTGGAGGTGGTAATATAATAGCTCTTCCTGTCGTCAAGCATGTTCCAGTTGTGAATCATGTTCCAGTTGTGAAAAATATTCAAGTTGTGAATCATGTACCTGTTGTAAAACATGTACCAGTTGTACAACATATAGCAGTTGCAACAAACGGTGGAAATGAAGGAGGTCATGGTGGATATGGAGGAGGAAAAGGTGGCTCAGGAGGTGGACATGGTGCTGCTCATTGGGGTTGGTAAAAAAAAATTATTTGCTTTTGGTACTTTCTGGTGCAAAAGTAATTACAAAGAGTGGATAATATATTTAAATAAGCTTTAGTGATTAATATAACAATTGTCAGATAAGAGTTTTCTGATAAGAGGCAGTTTATTCTTATTATTTAAACAGGAGAAGAAGAAATGTGTCATTCATAATAATTTCCATGTTGTGAAGGTTCAAGAACAAAATTTTAATTTTTACTTTATGCAGCTATTTAGATTGATTTAACACGCCTTTACTATACATTTATGTAAATGTGACAATCTTAGCGCTTTCAAAATGTCTAGTTTAAACAAGCAATATAATCTGTAAGATTTATGTGAAATACAACATAAAATGTAAATATATTATATTGTTTTTGTGATAATTTGTTATTCTACTGTACTAAATTTTCCATATTCTTTTAAAATATTGGTTTTCACATGAAATTTGCGATTGTGTACGATTAGTTAAGAAGATATGTAATAACTGAGGGAGGAGGAGTTATTCTAAGCAATTATGCATGATCCTTCTTCTTTTCATCTAAATAAGATGTACGGAAAATCTGTGAATTTGTATAAACCTTGTATAAATATACTTTAATAAATATTTTATTGAAATAAAAAAAATGTATTTTTTTCATATTTTATCATTGTTAAGTTTTCTCTGCAATTTATAGCAATATTGGAACTACTTAATTTTAATCGTGAAATTTTAGGCATCAGAAATTATAAGAAATAAAAAGGAATTCATAGTTGTATTTTAAAACTAAATTTTCATGAAACATTTCGTGATTTAAATTATATTACATATAGACTGTAAAGGAATTTACACTTTATAATCAGTGATTCGTGTCTCTTTTAAAAATAATTTTGATATTGCCACTCAAGACACTTTTTTTAGAAAAACGAAAAGAAGAGTGTTGTAACAACATTTACCCCAAACTCATTTCTATATAATTTTTTTTCAAAGTAATTGTTAGTCCTAAATGTTACATCGTAGCATTAATGATATATATAAGTACAGTTTTATAATTTTTTTCTGAAAGAAAACAGACTTTTTTCGCTTATCCATAATGAAGGGATGTAATTTTTGCTTTGATACAGGACTCATTGACGACATTTGACTTTTAATATATAAGCCTCACACTGCAAATAGTGAAACCAAAATCATAGAATTAAACATATAAGGATTTGTTTCGATGTCTGGAGTCAAAAAATAGACTGACATATAAAAATAATATAATGTTTAATGAATTATTCTTGACATTTATACGACGTTTTTTACAAGTTATTTACAATGAAATGAATTAAACCGCAGTATCCAGCATAAAATATATGTATATATATGTTTTATAAAAAGAAATTACATATCTTACAAAATGAAATATACTCTACATATACATAAGAATAACAAATGGTTTCCAAATTATAAGGTATTGAATATTATTTGTTATTAAAAATCATGCCGAGAACATTTTTTTAAAGAAAAACAATAATATATACAGTTCTTTCTCTTCTGCATTTTTTCTCTGCATAACAAACATCTTGTATGTTCATATGTTCATTGCTTAATCTCAGGGAAATTCGAAGAATCATAATTAAAATATAAATTACATTAACTATTTCTTATATGGTTTTTTATATTGCACTATCCTCGATATACATTTGTCGATATTAATTTCTTTCAACCTTTTTCTATTGAATGCATTCGTTAAAACTTCCATTCACTATTTCAGATCCATAATCACTTCAGATCAATATCGTATGATGCCATTTTCGGAAATTATTTTCTATTTATATGTATTTAAATGTGTCTTATTTTCTTTTCTTGAAGGAATAATTCAGTTTTAAAAAGAATTAAAAAATGATTATTCTAACTTGCATTTGAAACATCTATGGTGATCTTAAACTAGAATTTCAGAGGGAAAATTTTAATTTCGCAGAATAACATCCGCCGTTGTCATCCATTAGTCATTTAGAATATTTTTCTGTTTTTCTTATACTTCTCTAATAATGAGAAGTAAAAAGGAACTATTTAGGTATCTCTGTTTTACATAACTTATTAATCAGTAAGAAGTCATACAATTTTTAATCTCTTTATAACTCTCAAATCTCCCTAATGGAGACAGAAGAAGCAAAATCATGTATATTAAAATTATGTGCATTAAGAATGTTATTTGTTCTAATAATAAACTTCTACAACTAAATGAAATATTCGACCCCTAAAATTTATTAGTTTGATATTATGAATATAAACTTAGCCTTTGTAAATTGACATAAATATATAATATGTGAAAGATAACTGATTAGAATCAACAAAGAACAAACATGATGTGTACTCCAGTTCGACCAATAAAGAGATATGGCTTTATCCTTTACATTTTTTGATTAATAATTTACCTTAACTGGTATTTTAAAACTTTGTTCGAAGCAATAAAGCTCATTAATACTTTAATTGCTTCAAAACTAAAATTATTTACAAAATTCTTTCTCGATTTACAAATATTATCCATAACAATAATGTTAAAGCTACGGAATCATTAAGAAAAATTGACTATTGTATTGTGTTTAAATAATTGCAATTCCAAGAAAAAAATTTCAAGTTCACATCTATGGGAAAATATTTGTACTTCAAGGATGTGAAAAGAGTTGAAGAATGACTCCTAAATGTCACACTGATGAGACGAACCATTACATTCAAGAAATGATCATTAGCACCTGAAATAAGAAATATATTAGGTATTTAATAACTTGTACATAATAAAAGGAAAAACATTTCAAAAATTCATACGGGATTACATAAAGATACTTAAGAGATATCTACACTAATATTTATTACAATTAATATCAATTTCACTCTGTAATTTATTTTAACTAGTTACTAAAACTCATTTATATTGTTCACCTCTGAATGCAGATGTAAGATTTTTAATTTCTTTAATATTTAATCATGAAAATTTTACCTTTCTTTATCTTAAATTTATGTATTAAATCCTAATCAAAAGCAATAAGATTCCTAACTGAAAAGAAATAAATTACAGAAAATACATACATTAAACAATTAATCTTTAAAATGAATATTCAAGAGTGGAATTTTTCTTGTGATTTATCTAATACACTATAATAGCTGATAATATATAAATGATTTAACAAGCTTAAAAAACTTCTCTAACTAGGAAAACAGAAAATAAATTTAAACTTTGAAAAAACAATAGTTACAAAAAAAAAGATTTTAGTTAATTCAATGGGATTTTTATCATATATTCGATGCAAAATTGAGGGGAATATTATAATCTTTATTAATTTGATCGACTTTGGATTTCTCTGAAATGAGTAAAACTGCTACAGAGTATTTGAAAATTTCTACAAATCATTACATAACTGATAAATATTTTAATTTATACAATTTATTAAAATGAAAATAATTTCAATTTTTCTAATATCTTCAGATTCTTTAAGTATGGTTTTCTACCAAACCCATATTCAAAGTACGAGAAACCAAATTCCACAAGTAAAAGCAAGTTTTGTGACATACAACAAAGGAAATATCAAATAGCTGCTAATAAATAAACTATTCAGGAAAATAAAAAACAAAATTGTAGAAAAATAAATACTCTTCTTATTTTGAATGTAAATACAGTAGTCTAAAATATTCATAGCATATTTTTTCTTCTAATAAGGGTCTACTTAAAGATATAAATTTCTCGAAAGAATTTTTAAATTATTTTTGCAAATGAAATGAATTTTTAAAATCCTTGCATTTCTCAAATATTAAAAATCTAGAAGAGGAAAAACTGAAATAAATTCTATAATTAGTATTTTTAAAAAGGTATATAGATTTCCTCGTGATAGTAAAATAATTATAAATTTTAAATGAGAATTATCTCGAATGTTAAGAACAGAAGTACTTACTCTGCTACATATTTTCATGTATTTGGAAATATGCAAAGAAGCAAATATTAAAGTTACTTGTATGTTAGGAATTTATTTAACCGTATAGTTATTTTGTTATTCCTATCTATTGTAATTTAGAGAAACATTATACTTGAGTAACGATATTTTTATTTATTAACGTATGAAAAAAATTAACTTTCAGTTTGTAGTTGAGATGAAGGATTCATTATTAAATCAATATTTAAACAAAATTCATTTTCCAGGTCTTCTAATGAATTGAAGTCCATTGCATCTGAATAAGATATTTTTTGTTTGATTTTGACTTAAAGTGTTATTTTTTGTACAATTTCTCAAAAAGTTAAATATCAAATCCCACAGGTTCACAAGGTTAAATATCAAATCACACAGGTTCAAAAGAAGTTAAATATCAACTCACATTTTTAAAATGTTTTTTTATGATAAAATTCAGAGCACCACTAACTCATTTTTTTGGTGATTTTCAATTACTTCGGAAACTGTGCATAGGTTATTATGAATGGTGATGCTTTTATAATGATGAGTAAACGGAAAATGATGTTTTTGGTAGTATATTAATCATATTCTAATTTACAGAAAAAATGTAATAAAGGGTCAGTTGTCAAAAAATAAGAAAGATCAGATATTGAAAACGGGGGGAAAAAAACTAAAACTTTAATAAAGACTGGCAACTTATTCGTATCTACTAACTTACAAACCGGTTATTCAAGGTGAAGGCGAAGAAAGTAGAGAATATTTTAGATAAAAAGAAGGGAAATTTTTTGTTCATTTTTTCTGCAATAGCTTTAACACACGAGATTAATTAAAAGAATATAATAGTCACTGATCAATACCACAGTCAATTTGCCTAAGAAATTTTGTCTTTCGAAAGCTCTAGCAGACTTGTAAGATAAATAAGTATTAGTAAAGCATTAGAAAAAAAATAATTAAAAATAAAATATCTAACCATCTCCCCGAGTACTTTATTTGAGCTTTTTTAGCAATATCAGTTTAGTTGATAGAGCATTTAGACTTTCATTGACTGAATTTCGGTAAAGAGTCACAGATGCAATATCTCTTTCCATAGTATTGCGTTTTTTATCTAGAAGTTTTAAAGCTCCATTCGCCAGAAATATATTTCGCTTCATAAACTGCAAGCTTCTCTCTCACATCGCTTCATTAGCATTGTTCCTATTTAAACTTTTAATATTAGTACATGATCAGATGTCATAATGTTTCCTTTACTTCCTTACTATCATGTTTGCCCGTGAGTAAAAATTGGAAGAGAAAGGACAATTTTAATATGCATATCTTTAATTTAATATATATAATGTCCATCAAATAATATTTTTGGAATAATTAATTAATATAAAAATCATTGATTCATAAAAATAGAGTATTCAGAAATACATACCTATTGTTCCATCTCATGATTCTTTATCAGGGTTATTATTCATTTTAACTCCCTGTTCTTTGTCTGCTTTATCCTCTGTTAAGGATAGTTGACTCTCTTGGTAATCGAATCCATCAAATTCATCTGTATTTTCCTCTGATACATAAGGCTCCAGTTTTTCTGAGTCATCTGGATTCAAATTTGGGTCTGAAGAATCAGAATATCGTTCTGTTGGAACGTCTTTTGCATAATCACTACTTTCTGAATGTAAAATTTCAATTTCATAGCTGCTAGTGCGAGGCTGTTCATAATTTCTGTATATTTTGGTTCTTCCTCTGGGCAGGGTAGGTTTAGATTTGTAACTTATAGAGTGGGATTTGTGAGATTCAGTGTAAGAATGCCTGTGACTATGGCCATGAGAATTTAGTTCTGAGGTAGTTCCAGTTGTTGGTTTGTAATCATCTTCGTGTAATTGCTCCTGTTGTTCTATTTTGGGTGGAACTTCATCGTAAGAGCTATGACTTACGGCTGAAAGATCTTCATTTTTTAGTGGTTTTTCAGAATTGTAGTGTGTCTGTTCAACAATACCTGTAGTTGGGCGAATAGGGTGTCTTCCTCCTGCATATTTAACTGTGTCATAAGATTTTGCTATTTTAGGAATGAGAGGATATCGTGGATAAGATTCTTTGCTCTCAGGGTGATGATGCCCTTGGTACTTGTTAGGTAATTTTCTAAAGCTCTTACTATCATGAACATTACTTCTATGATGACTGGTTTGAAATCTTTTGAATATTCCTTTTAACGAATTAATTTTAGCAGTATTTAACTTTTGAGGATATCCATGATGCGATAATTTTAAACTTCCCCTGTGAATATTATCTGGTTTTTCATCTTTCTTTTCCTTTTTTAGAATATCAGGATACTTTTTTGTTTGGGGAGGAGTCGGATAATCTTTTACAGAATCTTTGGGACTTACTTCCTCCGATGGAGTTTCATCAACTTTGTGCTGAGAGTCGATTGGTGGTGAGTATGCCTTATCTTCTTTCCTTGGTGTTTCTTTCTTAGGATAAGAATCATGTTCTTCTTCAGCATCAGGTTCATGCAAAGGAATTTTATGATGATCATCTTCAATGTCTTCGTCCTGTTCTACCACTTCATGATCATCTTCATTGTGTATCTCGGAATGGGAGGGGTCATGAATATGGTGGTAACCATGTCCAATATCAGAATCATGAATATGTGGTATGTCATGCTCAATATCAGAATGGTGGATGTGAGATAAATGTCCAATTTCAGAGTGATGACTATGCGGTAAATCATGATCGATCTCAGAATGATGGCTATGAATTAATTCATGTTCACTATCAGCATGATGACCCGGTGATAAATCGTGTCCAATTTCAGAATGATGAGTATGAACTAAGTCATGACCATCATCAGAATGATGAGTATGAACTAAATCATGTCCATCATCAGAATAATGACTATGAACTAAATCATGCACTATTCCAGAATGATGATGGTGCGACAAATCATGTTCCGAGTCTGAATGATGATCATGAGACACATCGTGTCCAATACTAGTTGGATGACCATGCGATAACTCATGTTCTATATCCGAATGATGACTATGGGTTAAATCATGTTCAACATCTGAATCTTCGATATGAGATACTTTATGATGAGTGAGAAGGGGTAAACTATGTTCTTTTCGGTGGGATGATATTATTGAACTTATATGTTTACCATGTGACTTTACAATAGGTCGGGTAATTGCATAGCCATGACTTCCATGTATACTTTTAATACTTTTTAGTGATTTATAATTAGGGATTCCAATATAGGAAACATGATCTGAAAGATCGGTACTGTGCGATGGGATATGAGTATTTTTTAAATGAAGTTCACTGATTAATCCCTTGGAATGTCTTGTCTCAGGTAATGTTATTATAGGCTTATCCAATTGTTTTAGAAGATGACTGTGGTCACTATAATGCAATCCTCCATAATAATTAAGTGGTGGCTTTTTGAGAATTGGAATATGTCTCAGATTAGGGTACTTTTCAAATGTTGCAATTCCTTTTAGTAATGCTAAATTCTTTGGGGCTGGAACCACTCTAATGCCACCTTTGACAGGTATTCTTATAAAGTGATATTTATCAAAAGGATATAAAGCATGACTGTATTCAGTATTTAGCGTATCATATACATGAGGTGGACCACTAAATTGTTTTATCCCGCTTAATCCAATCCATCCATTACTTTGAGGTTTACCAAAATATGGTTCAGAAGATTGATGTAAAAAGGGTCCAAACGTTCCTTGAACTTCTGAATATGGCAGAAACAGAAGAAGGATTGCGATCTAGTTAAAATAAATAATATATAATATAATTAATTACCCGTACTATTAATAAAGGATAGATGATTGAATCATAAATTCAAATTTCATATTTCAAATTGATTGTCCAGAAACAATTGGTATTTAATTTAGTAATCAATAAATTTTCAATAATTATTTCATATCATTATACCAAGATAAAAGTTAAAATGATCATAGTTATAATAATTGTAAAATATTTTACAAGAAAAAAAATTGCTTTTTGCTTCTTTTTAGCAGTACATTTTCCATGTTTTCTTATTATAACTTTTTGTCATTTATACATAACGAATAAAATAATGCGTGTGGGGGTGAGGGTGGGGGTGTCAAAAACATAAAAATTAATATTTCCGTAACTGATAACTAGAACCAGTAACCACAATGTGTGTGTTTTAAGAACAGATAGGAAAAGGGCTTATAATAAAGCTTTAAAATCCAGCGAGAAAGACATAGAAAATATTATCATGCTACAATTCTACAATTCTGACCACCAAAAGATCATGAAACAGTAAGATTCCAGATAGTTTCTGTAAGGTTTTTACCTATGAATGTTGATGCGTGTTAATAAAACTAATGGATCATTATTCTTTTCGCAGCAGAAAGAGTTAATTGTGGGAATAGTACTTCTGAATTGACGACCAGGAATATAATCATTTTGGAGGAGTATAATCATTTGTTTTAGGCTGTTAATATAGCCCAACAAAGATTTATATATTATATAAATCCAAAAACATAGATGTTTTATATATATGCGTTCAGATAATTCTAAGTATGGCTGTAAGAGAAAACTCCTCATAATTACACAAAAAGCTCTTTTTTAGGTTATTCTAATATCTATGTTTTAGATTATCTAAAATCATGTAGATATTTCTCAATAGAATCCTATATTTTTAAGTTCGACAATCAAAATTTCTTGGAGACAAATTTTTGTTATTGTTTCACCCCCAGCTAAGTTGTGATACATGAGAGATATACGATATAGAGTTGTTCTGAAAGATAAGGTATGGGATTCCTTTCAAAGACACGATAGGAAATAATTTGCTTTTTATCGAGTTGTCAATATTACTATGTTACATCATGGAAAGAAATTGATGATTTTTCATTTGTAAGGTCAATCCTAATCAACATAGAGTGACTTATTTAAGAACTGATTTAGAAACATAATATACAACTACTTCTAGGAATAATGAGATAGACATCGCGATTGTTATTAATGTATAAATAAGAATACTTCTTATGTATTTTAATATATTTTATAATTCTCACTCATTCTCAAAAATAAATTAATGAATTCTCAGGAAAGTCTTCGTTATGTATTAATTAAAAATTCTGAAAACGTTTGTAAAAGGGAACTTAAAATTTCCCTCTTGTTCCACAGAAAGGTATTAATTAACATATTGCATAATTTGTTTTACGTTATGAACTTCTTCACTCAAAACTTTAATTGAATTCAGTGTTTTCGCTTGCTGTATATACGTTTTGCTAATGAACCCATATTATATTATAAAATATTCTTATCTTATAAAGGAGTAGAACTAATCTTAGCAAATAATTTTTAATATGCTGTAAGAATTAAGTTAAAAATTAGGATTACTTTATTATATTCATTTAATACTTTACGGAAGATTGTCTACCTCATATGATCAAAAACATTGACTTGCAGCAATATAGCATTAGATCTAATATTAATGAAATCAAAAAAGTCTGACATTGAACTATCTATGTCTTTATCTTCACTAACCTCGGGAACTTTATTTTAATTTGAGTTTCATAAAATTACAATTTCTTCCCAACCTAACTGAAATGTGATTAAGTAAATTAGATGAAAATAGAAGTGAATGAAATGATTTAGAAATACTGATAAATAAATGAAGTAGATTAAAAGGAAAATGAAGGGAGATGAATATAACGACTTGCTGTCAGAGATTTGTTATTTGGATTGAAACTCTTATGATGTTTTTGGATATTGAAACGTATTTTTGAAAATCAGCTGTTTATAAGGAGTGATAGAATCATGCGAGTGAATTGGTAAGTTAAGAATGTATTAGTTGATCCTTATTTAAAATTGATAAGTTAATTAAGAATTTGAGAGAGAGGGACTTTCGCTACACTATATATATCCATCAGTGATTATTAATACAACATTTTTGTTTGTCCTTGCGTGTCTTCGATTACTGCAGAAGCTTCAATAACTACAGAAGAAAAATCAGAAAACTCGAACCAAATTTTCTAATATTTTGCTATCTTAAGTTAGAGGTTAAGTTCATAAATTTCAAAAAAGGCTTTTAATCTTTAAAGATTCAATCACAAAAGAAGATTTAAAGAAACGAGTCCCATGTGATATTTCAAAACATTAAATCGATAACAAGGCTTTGGGAAAACTACTTGAAACTATTGCCAATTTTGCAAGAATGACAAAACCTCTACTGTTCAAAAGAAATCATCTCGAAAATGTTATTCGTTATGATAAAACCTACTGTTCGAAAATGTCAACTAAACATTGTAGCTACTACAATAGCATTGAAAAATTTATCTCATACTTTAGTTTTAATTTTAACAATATTTACTTCCATAAATTATATATTTGAAGAAAAGTACAAAAAAAGGACAAGTGAGAGAACTTTTCTTTTAAGGTCTCTGTGTTCAAAGTGCTAGAACAAAAGTTCAGAACTTTAAAAACAATAACTAGCACATTTGAACAGCCTTTGTTTTACCATTATCATTCAAAGAAAAATAAATTTTGATCAACAAAAATTTATTAAAACCAATAAAGACACTAAAATATATGCTTAAAAACAGATGTATCAATGAAATCTAAGCCTTTACAGTTAAATTCAAACACTTTTCAATAAATAAATATCAGCATATGAAACATGTATTAGAATAATTTTGAATAAAGCCCTCACATTTTAAGCAAAATTATTAGGAAATTTTATAATTCGACGTATTTACAGTAATGAAGATGAAGAAAATAACATTCAGATTTTTTTGAAAATACCAAAGCAATATACAAACATAGAAAATCCTCAGTTATCAATGAATAAGTTGAAATGGTAGAACTCACCGCAAAGGCCATGTGTCACCCGTTTGTAAGCTACTCGATAAACTATCAATGACCCACCCCTTCTTTCACTTTTATAGTGACTTCCTGTTTCAAGAGCACACTTCCGAAAACGGACCAGAGAGCAAGATAGCAATAATTTTTTTTCATTGAATTATCACCTGTGCTCAAGATCGATAGGTGTGTCTTTTAATAGAAGTGACATCGATATGATTAAGACCAAAAGTAGAACAAAAAACAGGAACACTTGGAAGTTGTCCGTAAGCGAATATTAGAAGAGATCTAAAAGTAACAGAAATTTCTGGTGAGAGTAGGACGTCTGCTAGACGACTGTGCTACGTGATGCTTAAAAAAAATTGCGAAAAAAAAATTAATGGAAGTGCCTCTGGGGAAAGGCTTGGTAGCTGGAAGTCAGGGAAGGGAGGAGTCCACGTGAATGTGATCTCTAAGAGGAAGCGAATTTCCAATCAGTCAGATGTTTGCCTCTTAGGGCTTTCTTGTGGTCAGAATAATTCATTAAGTAAAGTCTGAGATAACGGTTAGAAGAATGTTTAAACTTTCACTCACTAAAACTCATTTGCATACGTCTGACGCAACCTATATACCAGCATTTCAAAAAACATTTATGATGTTCGCTAATAACTTTTTTTTTTCGTTTCATTGGATATATTTTTTAGAAAGGCAGATTTAAACAATCATTTTTAATGTTGAATATATGTGTTTGTGCATGTACACAATAGCAAATCTAAACATCGATTACTTTTTTAGTTTAATAATTTTTCATTTTTCTGGCTTCGAGACATATATTACAACAATTTAACACAAATTCAAATCAAATAAAAAAAATACATTATTTACCTGATGAGTAAAATTATTGATTTAATACTAAAACTGAATTGAATTATTTTTTGCTTTTTCATACTATATTATTTTTGTTTTCAGTATTCAATACCACAGATATTTTAAAACTGTTCATTGGTTTTGGGATTAAAAGAGAGATTTATGCGGTTAAATTTATCAAAAAAAAGTCTTAAAAGACCAGGAATTTTTAAATATAAATAAAAAGCATAAAGCTTAAATATTTTGCAAAAATGTTTTTTTTCTTTCCCTCTCTATCTTTTAAAGCCATTCTTTGTACATTGATATACTTGATACAACGATAATTATGATCTTTTTTAATTCAATTTTGGCCAATATCCAATGTGTTAAGAGTATAGTAGTTTTTATAAAAAAATATGTTACAAATATTGAAATTATACATATGTAATAGCAATATTTTTATAATATGTAAATCACCTTATGAGAAGACTTGAATTGTACTTGTGGGTAGTATTAGTACATTGTTAATTCCTCTCTCGATATTAAAATTCAAGCAATAACTAGAATTTTAAGTAATTTCTTTACTAAGAATATTAATATTTTATAATAAAACATACCAAGCAATCAACCCATAAAAATACAAAGAAAAAAAAGATGCACAATTTCTAAAGAAATTCATAATCTGAGAAACTCCTCATACCATGTCTCAAATAAATTCGTATCCATTATATGTATTATACTGAAATAAATGATACTTTAATAACATTATGATAAATAAACTATAAAAATATTCGAAATCATTTGCATGCTTTAAATTTAAGACACAATGCAGATGTGCAAATCATTAATAATCTTTTCTTTGTTCAAGAAGAAAAGCTTTTTTTGCTTAAATCAACCGTAATAAATTAATTTTAATCACTGATCACAATCACAGAATAAGCATTTTTGATAGTGAACGTTTTTACTCGTAACGAACAAGAAGAATGTTTGAATATCAGTTTGAATTATAAGTTTAAAATAGAACCAACATTTAGTCAATATAGAGCTTTCGACTTTCAAACCTCATCAACTAGATTTTTGAGTATTTAAATTCCCAATGAATGTATGAAATCTCCAAAGTGACGATGGTTTGTGTCATTATTTGAGCATTTTTTTAAAAGTTTTCAAAATATAATTTTCAGACAATATCAATTTACATTATTTTTAAAATGCATTGTGTGTGTGTGTGTTAAAATTGTACCTAGAATTAATTATTGATAGAAAGTTTCAGGATTAAAAATATAATATATTGGAATCATTATCCTTAGCTACTACTGAATGAAAGAAATAGAGCTTTTGTATAGTTATTTAAATCATCACATGCATCGTAATATATATTTCTCTGAACTGACGTATAAAAATCGAACAAATCTCAAAATAAAAATGTTTTATTGCACAAAATGTTGAGGACATGAATAAATTTCTTGGTACGTCTCATGATTAAAAATATGCATTAAATGCAAAATATCGATTTCATATTTTTCAAAATATACACATGTACTTAAAATATATGCTAAGTTTTACCATTCAATTCTATTTTATAAATAAGAATAATCTTATTAGAAATTCTTAATAAATTCAGTTATGAGCTATGACACAAAGAATTCTTGCTTGCTTTTTAGATAAGCGAAATATATGAGTCCTTTTTGTTATCAGATTTTTGAATGATAATCGCAGATTTTACTTGTTATTCAACTACATTTATCTACAAATATTATTTCGTTCTAAAAATTGCTACATTTTCTTCTTTATTTTATCTAATTATTTCATTTCATATTTTAAATCAAGCTTCTCGAAAAATTCATCAGTGTGTATGTGTGTGTGTCAGAGTCCTTCTTAAGAAAACAGGAAATCGTTGGTATTTTTATTTTTTTTTACTATAATACATAGTTGTTTATAAAGAACTATAGTAGACATGAGATGTCCTAAGATCTTAGAAATGTGAAACAGATTTAAACAGTCTTATCTATAACGTGTAAAGTAATCTATATTCGTGATACGCTGTATTTTCCTAAAAAGATTTTATCTCAGTTCTTTTCTCGTTTTTTCAAATATATTTTGTTCAAATGCCTCTTAATAGAGCTTTTTACTTAAAGATACACAGTTAACTTTCTTATCAAATAACAAAATTCAGGTAGAGAAATTCATTTTAATTTAAAGAAAACTTTTTGCTTAACTCAATATTAAAAATTATATTCTTCTTTACATACTGAAACAATATTACTTTTTTTTCTTTTGATAAACAGTTTTCCTTTCTTTTGATGGATAAAAATTGTTTTATATTTCATAAATTTATCTGTGCAGTGAAGCACATAAGTTAAAACATTGAAAAGGTCAGAAAGAAAAAAAAGCAGCCGAATTCACTTTTAACGCAATGAGCATTGTTTTAAAAAAGGAAAGTGCATGACCTAGAATAAACAGGTTTGGAAGAAGATTATCATTCAACTGTGGGAACCATCTTAAGTGAATTGCAATCATACGGGATTAAAGTATATTTATTTTAACAATCAACAAAAGCTAATGATTGCCTCGAAATTTCGTGAAATAGAGAAAAGAAAAGTCCGTTGACACTGAATTGGAGCAGTAATTGAAAGTGATAAATAGTATATATCTATACCTTATAAAAATATGCGTTTTATGTTTTATGTCATATATAGAAGTATACCAATACAAATAGAAATGAAAACTGAAAAGTATTTTAAATTTATATTATTAACAAAAAAGAAGAAAAGGATTTCGTTGAATGTCTTAAAGTAATAATAAATATCTTGACAAGGAAAATCTAAATGCAAAAAGAAGTGGTGAATAATCTAATTAAGGAAGTATAAAAGTATTGTTTGGTACAATATTTTTATATTACGATTTCTTCTGAGTGTATTTAATCTAAATTTAATCTAATTGAGAGTATTTAATTTAAATTCTGAATGTATTTAATCTAATTTTAATAAAATCTGTGTAATTTATGTATACAAGAGACAGGGTAAATTTTGCATGTAAGAATATTAATTGATATTCTATTCATAGCTTAAATGTTAAGAAAATAGTATTCTACTGATAGCAAACAGCGTCATAAAAAATTGAAATACTTTCTGACATAGTAACAGTATTTTTAACTTTTACTGATTAACATACCTGTAATACTTCAGAAAAGTACTCTGATAAACTTCAGGTTATAAAAAAAATGAAGTCATTTAAAACTTAGAAAATTAGGAGCGTTTTTTCTCAATCTAAGAAGACCACGAACCATTATATTAAAAAACTCCTATGTCTTTTCTAAATATCTTCAATATTTTAAAAATGCTAAAATAAAAGAAATAGTTAAATATTTTCAGCTTTTTTTTAAACATGAGTTTCGTTAATCGGACCCCACATTGAACTTTTGCTCAGATTAAGCTCACGAGAAGTCCTCAGCCAAGCCTATCTCCCTAAGAAACAAGGATGCAGTTTGATCACCAGATATGAGTTTTAGGAGCTAATTAAAGCACAATTATCGGTCTTTCCCTTTAATGATGAAACATTTATTTTTCTATTCTCTTAAGCATACTTCTTAGCCTTCCATAATTTACTTTTCATTCTTAAAGTATATACTTTTTTAAAGAAAATGTCTTACTTTTCCTAAATCGAAAATTTCCGTTTTTTGTCGTATTTGGGGGCGGTGTTAGAGTCCCGGTTCTCCCCCTCGCTGTGTCAATTACTTAAAGGCTCATGTAGGTGCATTTGCCTTGAGTACTGTGGAAGGTTTACCGATATCAACTGCAAATTACATTTCCTCAGTAAACTTGTTAAAAGGAAGATTTTCTAAAATTGCTTTACTTGTACACACACACATATGAACAATCTTCTCGACATTAAACCCTTACGTAACTCAAATGATGTATATGCTTTTCGAAAATTTTTAATAAAATTTTAAGGCAATTGAGAAGCTTTGAAAATTTAGGTTAATCTGTAAAAAATTTGTTGACCATCCTTCAAGCACGTAGGCAAGATTGAACATTAAGTCGGTCGATGTATTTTATAGGAAGGGTGTGAAAAAATATTCTTTTATCCATTAATTCTTATATTTCCAGAATAATCTGAAACTTAACTTTATTTATAATTATTTTACAGTTCGTTCTGATAATAGAACACTGATGTAACACATCTTAAAATAACGTATGTTTAAAATTTAGAATGTAAGAATTTGTTATTCTTATTACTAAAATCGTAGAGCCTGGACCATCGTAAAATAAAAATTAATTACATAATTACAGCGTATAACACGCTCTTTAATGCAAAAAATTAAACCGAAATTTACAGGAGCGCGTTATTCCCCGGATATAAATATGAGTTTTAAAGATATGGAAAAAAATTAGCATAAAATATTATAATTCTACTTGTATTTACATGCTGAGTATTTAAAAGAACTATATATTACATTATTATCTAATTATTATTAAATAAATTCATTATCTTACAACATGAAAAGTTTATAATATTCTACTTCCATGATATCTTCTGGCATATCATCGAATTGTTACATCTTCACCATCATTGTTATTCTGTTCCAGAATAAATAATCATCTACCGTTCCTTATAAATTGAAAAAAATATATTACATTTTAAATAACTTTTGAATTACTTCAGGTTTAATTTCATTCCATGCTTTTATTGTCTATTCACAAGCTATGTCAGGATTGGCATGACTTATTTGGCCTCTTTTTGTAAATGTTTTATTATTATTATTATTATTATTATTATTATTATTATTATTATTATT
>BMAW01067387.1:0-44744 GCA_019974015.1 Nephila pilipes | reverse complement strand
ATAGAGAGAGAGAGAGAGAGAGAGAGAGAGAGAGAAAGAGAGAGAAATTATTAACTGCTTTGAAAAAATACTACATTCGCACCTCATGCAGGAGTGGAATTGAGGACAGTAATGATCCACCGATCTTGAACGACGCCTGCTCTAATTCTAAAAAAAAAAAAAACTATCGTGATTTTACAAAAATAACCAATTTTTTCTTCTTTAGAATTAGTACTCACAGATATTGAAGAGAAAGGAAAGCTGATGTAAGCATTTAATGATGACTTATCATGCCTGCGGCCTCGCCAAGAAATTGAATAAACATAGAAAAGCTTTGATATTGCTAAAGAAAGAAAAAAAAAAAGGTGTGTTTTCGATACTTATTGAAGGGTCATAAGATTAAAAGTTGCAAATTGAAAATTGTTTATTCCCGATGTGACAGCAAATATCTTGATATTAAGGGTAACAGAATAAATTTTCAAAACAAAATAGATTTACTTGAATCAAAAATAAGATTCTTTCAAATCAAATAAATTGTTCTGAAGTTTATTTAGAAACGTTAATTGCTTGTGTATCGGTGATTTGAGTAAAAGGCTGTTTCAGATTAATAATAAATTCAGGAAGCCAGAATATTTACATAAGCAAGTAATGCCGATAAGTATTGAAATAAAAAAAAATAGATCAGAAAAAATTAAGCATGGCTTTTTCGGTTGTGACGGCAAACCATTCCTGTTCGCCTCTTGTGCCGTAGCTAAACTCAATGTATTAACACTAAAAGTCAATAAGTCAATCAAAGAGACGTTAGGCAAGTACACACTGTATTTATTGGCTAATTGCTAATATAACGATAATTATAAATGCTCTCTCAGACAAGGCCTTAACTATATTAACTCGATTCTACCAGTAATAAACTAACTTACTCTTACCGCTAAGATCACACTGAAGCTGTCTTGACTTCTAGCATACATTAACCAGCCAATTACTTGTAACAATTCCTGGCTCCGACTTCATCTCCGACTCAGGAATAGTTGCCAAACGACATGCTTAAATTTTTTTCATCACGAAGAGAAAAAAGGATTTCAACAAAGCCAGTTTCTGAGAAAAAATAGAAAAGTTTTTGCTACCTTTGAATGAGTACCTCTGGGTCAATGTTTGTAGACGAAGAGAGGGGATGATACATTGAAATAGAAAATGCAGCCAACGAAATTACAAATTTTGTTCTCACGGTGTTTTAATTATTTTTCTAAAATGATATTGTAACTTATTATAACTTGATAAAATTACATCAATATTTGAATAGTTTTAAATAAAAGAAATAAGACTGATTTAGCGTATTATTTATTTTTTACCAAGTGGCAATTGTATACAACAAAACTGCTTCTTTCATAGCAGTGACGATACGCACTATCCAAAATTAATTTCTGGTTAAGCCACTGCTTCAGATACTGAATGGCAATGATATCGCGAACTCATGATTGGCGGTTTTCATCGAGTCGTAAGTTCGAGTCCTGATGCCTCCAAAGTCCCTCCATGTAGCCGGGACTGAGGCTCGTTACATCTGTCGCGGTTCAAAGTCCTCATATTGGCGTGATGTGGAAGTTTGGAGAGGGAGAGCCAGCTCAGGTGTCGTCTTCGTCCCTTTCACCTTCAAAATATTGAGGTCCGTCGCTAATAACCCTCGTGTTGTTTCTCAGTGCGACGTTAATAAACAATCACTTCACTCAGATGATGAAAAAACATTTGACTAAATTAGAATAGCACAGAAAAAGATTGTGACTTTTTAAGTCTTGGGGATTCGACCCTGACAAGAATTCGAAAATTTACCATCAAAACTGAGAGGTTTTTGTATTAACGTCAAGTCCTTTTCTATTCGCCGCAAAGCTCAGTCATTTTTTAATGCTGTGCCAAAAAAATTTGCTAGGACTGCTCGAATCTTAAAAAAATATTGTTTATATAGATATTCCTGTAATATAGATAATCTGTTTAAATCATATTTAAGAAACAGAAAAGATTATTCATGAATCAAAAATAGTGTTTGCCTCTTCTCACTTCAATTTAAGATGTTGGCGATCAAATATTTCTACTACAATTATCAAAACAAACTGATAGCTGCACAAATATTAGGATTGATGTGGGATTTAGAAAAAAAGGACATTTTTAAATTGTAACATCGAAGAAACACTTAAGATACATGCACCATTTACTCAATAAAAACTTTTATCGGTAACTTAGAACATTTTTGACCTCATAAGCTTCACTTCTTCAGAAACTTAACCCCAAAAATGATTTTATTAAAAAAAATAATTTAAAAAAAAAGCCTGGATTCTGAAACTAAAATGGAATGAAGAGCTCCTCGTACCTTTAAATAATCAATTCAGTACTTGATTTAATCATTTATTCGTGCTTTCATAAATAGATATCCCCAATGGTTAAACATAGGTAAGGAAAATGAAAACAAGATTGCCCTCCATGCTTTCTCGGAAGCGAGCATCCTCACTTACGCAACTTGTGCATACATTAGCGTGGAGAATGAATAAGTAAATAAAAACTAACGTTTTGAAGGGGTGGCAAAGTTTATTAAAAAAAAATATTGAAATATGAATTAAAACTTGTCGCGAATGTCTAAATAATGCATTGTTAGGCAAGTAAGAACGATTCCCAAAGTTTCAGAGCTCTAGCTTGATGGGAAGTTGGTTAAATTAACGATCGAAAATTTGACGACACACACGAAGTGAAATACATGAAAACGTAATAAAAAGGCATTACAATTCAGTTAGTTAATGTTAGGAGTTGGGCAGCTCCCATCAAAGAAATGACAATACTCCTTTTAAAGCTTTTTTCGGGTCATATTGGTACAAGAATTACTGCAACAGTTCTATCTGATTTGAAACTAAAAAGTTATACCAGAGTATTTTCGAGAGATTCATCGGTAGCTTTGGGTTAGATTTGTAAAGACTAAGCTTGGGGAACATTTGCCCTTAACAGAGTCAAGGAAATAAGAAGTATAACACAAAGATTTCTTGCTGGAGACATGTTCCGGGAAATTTGAATTCTGCAGACCTTCCATTCAGAGGGTGTTCTTTCGATTAATTACAGAGATTGAAATGATGGGAATAGCCATCGTGGCTATAATTTACAGAAACAAAGTGTAACCAGATGAAAAAATTTGAACCAAGAGAAAAGTAAAACTATTATGAATTTTTTACACAAAGAAAATAAATCCGATAGGGGCTATCGATATCTCTCGTCTTATTGGAAAACATTGAAAATGATAGCTTGTATTTTTAAATTATTTCACAATTTAAGGAACGCCGAGAAAAATCTGGCACCTGAAATCTCGGTAGATGAATTTGAAAACTTTAAAAAATCCCTTTACAAGCTGAATAAAAAAGAATCCTTTTTCAATCGAAGATGACACAAAATTCTAATAGTCTGTGAAAGATCCAAATATTCGTTCATTAAGACCAATCGAAAATGAAAATATTTTTTTTCCTTAGAGCCTAAGCGAAACTTTTTATATATCCTAATATTCTACCCTCCAAGCGTCAATTAGTTGGAAAACTGATTTATTAGAAGCAAATAGAAGAGCAACAAGCTGGAGTCAGCATATTGATGGCACATCTTGAAGAAACAGCTTTGTTATTAAAATCCCGAAAAAACATTAAAGATGTTATAAAAGAATGTGTAGGGTATTAAAAATTTAATGTGCCTATATATAGAAAGCAGAAGTTGAAACAGTAATTTCATGTGAAGAAGAGTTAGAAAAGGGAAAGTATTCGAAGTCATTGGTGTTGACATTGGTGCCCCTTTTATCTTACTAATGGGTCTAAATCTAGGATAGTTTTGTTCACATGTACTATCTATTGCGCCAATCATTTAAAACTGGTTACTTCACTATCCACAGAGGCTTTCATTCAATCCTTACAAAGATTCATTGCCAGAAGAGCCAGGCCTTATGTAATCTTCTCAGATAATGGGACAAACTTTGTAGGTACCAACAGAGCCCTTGCAAAAGTGGATTGAAAACAATACTGCTAGTAAGAGAAATTTTAAGAAGAGCTTTGGGTCGAGCCTCCTTGAAGTATGAAGAGCTGAATGAAAACTTAAGAAATTGTGAGGAGGTGATTAATTATCAACCTATCACTTACTTCTGAGAAAATAATCAAAATTTGTCATTATTAACACCTATAATATTTCTACAAGAATTGCTATCATCTAAGGGGCCTGATATTGATACTGCTGAACGAAAGAATTGAATCGAAGAGTAAGGTACAGAAAAAGAATAAGAATTGATCCATGGAATTGATTTCAGAATGAATACTTGAAGCAATTAAGACAACGGAGTTTAAAGAAAGACAAATTCAAACAAACTCCGACACACAGCTAACAGACAAAATGTCTCGATCAATTGTGTATCTGAGATGTGGTTCTCATCTATCTATCTACCTATATATATATATGTATATATATATATATATATATATATATATATATATATATATATGTATATATATATATATATATATATATATAAAAAGAAATTTCATTGGCCTTTCTGCCAAAATAATAGAAATTTTGGCCGAAAAGACAAAGTTGTTCTGCAAAAATGGCTCCTTCTAAATCCTTTCTTCAGCTTAAATCAAAACTGAAACGGCACCTTCCTCCAGCTAAAATCAAAACTGAAAAGGGCACTTTCCTCCGTCCGAGAGCCAGACTGTTTCCTATAGAGATCAGTGTTAAAAGATACTAAGAACATTTTATTCCCAGGCAACATTTTTCAATGAAGGAACATGTCCTCAGCCATCCCGAGCGAACGGTCTCCAGTGTTGCAGAAGTTTCCAGATTTGCTTTCCGAGAGGTTCATACCTCAGAATTTGTCCCTACTCCTGCCTTTGTTATCAGAACTGGACGGGTTGTTAAGCCACCTCGGCGACTTCAGGTGCAGTGATTAAGCTCCATTACAGTATCGGACATCAATGATGTGAGAATGCAACATTCTGCTGAATGCTGGTATCTCAATCACTAACGCCATCTTGTAGACTAAATCAATGAGGAGCAGGAACTCAAAGTAAGAGGGTAGCATTTCTAAAGTGCGCTGAGTTCCTTTGTATCATGTAATCTAAAAACTTTGTATGATTTGCTTGAATATTATTTACTTCAAAAATTTTGACTGGCATCTGTTTGATGTCTCCTCCAGTATTTCAATCCACCTCTTGGAAGAATCATACAACTTGCTACCAGAACTTTTGGATTGTAATTGCTTATTAACATCCCCCTGAGAAGCAACACGAGGGCTTTTGGCGACAGACCTTGTGATTGCCAACCTCGGTCAAGTGACCTGAGTTGGCACCTCCTTCTCCAAACTTCCACACCACACCACCAGAAGAACTTGGGACTTCGACCAAATTTAACGTGCATCAGCCCCATGTCATGGAGTCTTTAGCGGCATCCAAGCTCCCACCCACGACTTGACGGAAACAACGCCAACCCTGAGTCAACGTCCATTACCACTAGGCTATCACGCCCACCCGTAACTTTCGGAAGAAAGCATGTATATTTGTTTAACTTGCCATTTAAGTATCTAAGGAGACTGAACACTAGGTAAGATATGAATTTCTAACCGTTAAAAGAACTAAGAATAAATTATTATTTTTTAAACCACTCTGCCTGATATTTGGCTTGCCCTCCATTATGCAGAAATCATGTCTCATTCAGATATGTTGATCTGAGAGTTTTTCAATTAATTGTTTTTTAGTTGCAGTTGTGTATTGGTCCCAGAAATGTAAAGTAAATATGTTAATTAATTAAGAAATGTACTGACCGCTATACGATCATGTTAAGTGTTAAATATAAGTCTAAAAATTAAATTATCTGAAGTTTAAAAGTATTGAGAGAATTTTCTTTGCATCATTTGATACCGTGACCAATATTAGTTCATTTAAAGTCATGTAATAGAATATTGAACAGTTTTTAGTCTCTGACTTTTCTGCTTATAAATTAAAATCCGAGATTAGGAAAGCAATTTTTTTTTCTCAGTAACGTTTTAAGATGAAATCAACCTCCTCGAAAATCTAATGCTGTCATTTGTATTCTATTACTAAAGTATTGTATTCTTATATTGTTTCTACGTTTACTGATATAAATTCCTTTAACTTTATCTTTAAAATTGAAAATTAGGTAAAATTGCTTTAGGGCTAGGAAAGGGCAAATCTTTTAAAATATTTTGTATTTTTTCCTCCTACATTTTGATTCCAAACTGTAAATCGTATTTTCTTAATTATTTACTTACTTCATTTTTTATCTTAAGTTATTGAATTATATTCGAGTTTAAATTAAATGAAATCTTTAATTTTGTCTGTTTTTAAGTTTTCTTATGCTGTTTTTTCGAGATATTCAAACAATTTAAATGTATGCGTTTGATTTATTGATTTTCAATAACTTAGAGAGAACTTCAACACTTAGAGGCAACACGAGGTCTACTGATGTCGGACATCGTAATGACGACGACACTTCAGTTGGCACCTCCCTCTCCAAACTTCCACTCTACCAATAGGAAGACTTAGTACCTCCATAGATTTAACATACTACTATCTTTAGTGGCATCAAGACTCTAACTTACGACTCAACGAAAACAACACAGACCACAAGGTCACGATCATAGCCATTAGACTACTCTGGACATGCGTTTGATGTAGAGGAATCGTACGATTTTAATACTAATGTTTAAAAATGATTTTTTTTTCTTTCCTTAAATCTGTTTTTATGATATCTGAAAGGGGAATGCAAATTGTTTTCAAGAACTGCTTTTGATTTTTTTTTTTTTTTTCTTTTCTTCTTATGAATTGAGATGGGGGATGGGTTTTGTCAGGATTTTTTAATTTGGTTTCTTTTTGCCGTATCTTATCGTGGACTCTGTTGTATCGATGAGATGTCATTATTGTGTTGCTGGATTTCGGTGTTAAATTTCTCTTTATGCAGTTGTAATTTTTTTTTTTATTTTATTATTTAGGTATGCTGTTTTTTGTTTCGTGAGCTGATTTTGTTGTTATTATTTGGAGATGTTCTGATTGATAACCTCAGTTGAATAAAGTTGAATTTCTGTTGTTGAGAATCAGAATTGATTGAATTGTATTCTGGTACTGATAAATTCAGTCTTATTATATTATGTTCCGTTATTTAGAGTTTAAATTTAATCCTGTTGTGCTATGTGATTGATAATCTGCTAATGATGACGATGATAAGATTTCTGACGAGCTTTAGTGACTAACACTAATACAGTTACAACAAGTTTAAGTTCCTAAATTTGTTGTAACTCTATTAGTGTTAATCACAAAAACTCGTCAGAAATCTTAACAAATTTAAGTTCCTAAATTGCAAATTTTTGCTCACATAATAATGGATCCCGTATCCTACCCTACTAATCTTACAATAATTATTTCCATCTAATTCCCCTATAACTCTTTGCTTTCCAACTCAGACCCTTTTAATTAATTCCTTTATCACTCCTTCAATAGACTCTTTATCTGTCAACCATCTCACTCCAATACCTAAATCATCATCTATTCAGCTGACATCAGTTGTTTAATATCCTATCATCATCCCTACCTCTCCTCTCTTGAACTAGTTTGCTGACCACTGCTGTACACCCAGTTAAACAAGAACCATTTTTACTTTTCCCTTCTTTCCTTCTTCTTCTTCTTTCATATCATCAAAGAAAATTTAAATAATATTTTATTTATTGCTATTGTAATTTTATAATAATAATAATAATAAAATTTTAAAAAATCATATAAAATAATACTCTCCTCTTGCTGAAGATTAGACGTAGTCCATCGAAGGCACTGAGGGGTTTAAAAAATGACATTTAAAATTTTATTATCTTATCTTACGATAAGATTAGTAAAAAAAAAATTATTTTTAAATCTATTAAAAAATCTCATCCTCATGGTAAATAATTCATTCACTTTCCTACCTTCTTTTCTCTCCCTTTTTCTTTTATTTATGTTTTTTTTTTTAATTCATATGTGCATAAAGCACATTTTTAATATGATTGTTTTATTATTAAAAAAAATCAAGGCTTCAATATGATACTGAGTAAAGAATCCATCGGTCTGGCACTCGCCACTATTTGATTGTTGTTGTTGAATTTCCTAAAAATTGAATCATACAATTTGTATGGTTAATTTAATTCTTAAATGTAAACTTGGTTGGTGAAAAAATAGTGAATTTTTTTCAATTTTTTTTTTTTTTTTTTTTTTTCATTGAATTGGTGAATTACATCTTCCTGGAATTATTATATTGTCAAGATGTGGTATTTAACTGCTTTCTACTTCTGCCAAACAAGAATAGACCCTGTCTACTCGGCTCTTGGAAATTTGAGCGTTACCAAGACTGTGGATTTTTCTGCAAGAGAAAATACATTTTTAGATTCTTAAGGAGAAATGAGTCAGATTTGCATGATAAGAGAAGAAAATCGTTGCAACTCGTTGAAAACTTCTGGTTAATTCGATGCAAAAAGTGGTGGGAAAAAAAATTTTAGTATTATATTTGTTTCTAGATATTGGCATCGCGCCAGTTTTCTCTGTTTTATTTCATACGATGGGAAAATTGAAACATTTCCTCAAGTTTCCTCTTTCCTCTTGTAACAGGTGTTTTTCCGACTTTTTCCTCGATGATCCGAAGTGAATCTTTTATCAATTTTGCTTCGAACATGTTATTAATTGCATTCATATGGGCTTAAAAATATCAAGGATTCGTTCTCTAATAACTTTTACGAAGGTTCGTTTGTTTCTGTGTTGTTCCTAACTTAAGTTTCCAATACTATTGTAACCTCACATATTGGGAAAGTTAAAATTTGGTGCATCTTGAAGTAGCACATTAATAGAAAATCTTTTAAATAAAAACTTTGCATCTTGATGAGTTTCATACTTATAATTTTTTTTTAGTAATCTGCTTGACTTAAGTTGCTCGATGCTTATTCATTCACTTGTTTTGGCTGATCGAGAATTTATACAAAGAAAGGGCTTCTCTAGGGTAGTTGTCCAAATAAAAAATATTTACTAGAAGTAAATTTGGAAAAAAATGTAATGTGACACTTATGTTTCTCAAATAAGACTTCTTTTTTAATTTAACAAATCACATGGCAATATAGCAAGAAAAATTTAATACATTTGTTTTTTTAAATTACTTTTTTAGGGAAAACAAAGTAAAAAGTTTTTTTGTTATGCTATATTCTTAAGATTATGTTAATATTCTTTTTCTTCGTTTAAGTATTTAAATATTTTACTTATAGTTCTATAACTGAATATATATAGCTAACGTATTTAAAATTACATAAAATTATGTTAAGTATATATGTATTATACCTTGTGTTGGTATTGTTTCCGACTTTCATTTAATTTTTCATTTTAAGTTCCATTTGAAATTATAATAATATTGCATAACTTGTTGGAAAATATGGCATTTAATGTTTCAGTTTTGAAAACTGTATTATTTAGAAGAATTTGCTATATATGTGACTGGAAATATACATCAATTGTTAAAGTCAAGGGAAGTTTTTCATTAATCAGTCTCAAACAAATTATCTGTAAAATGCTACAAAATAAGAAGGAAATGGTAGCCTTAATTTGAATATGTAAATATGCATTTTTGTAATCTATTTATTGCATATTTATATTGTATAATGCTTAAAAAATACACTAATATCTAAAATAGAATATATTTGTCTATATTGTGATAATCATTTCTACCAAAAGCAGATAGTTACATAACATGCTATAAATCATTTGTTAAATGACATGTTGTAGATCAGCATTATTATATTGTCAAGCATCAATTTCTGAAGAATTTCAAAACAGTGCTTACTTTTGTATGATGCAATTGCAATGTATCAAATATATTTATTAATTTCAGAATTAATCTTTTTTTTTTTTTTTTTTTTTTTTTTTTCTCATTTTGAAAGTTTCCTGCAATTTTAAGTGGGTGTACATATGTTTTTATCTTTGCATGTATGTTATTATATTTAAAATTAGCAACCGTATGTATGTGTAAATATAGTTTACACTTTAAATAATTGACAACTATATGTGTATATTAAGTATTTTATAATTTATTAATGTAGATACTATATCAGATAAAGGTTTTCATTTATCTTATTTCAGGAGTCATTTATTACTTTGAGAAACAAATCTTGGTAACAGTTTTTTTTTTTTAATTGACTTCGGCGTAATTTAAAATGTTGATATTTTATTTGAGTTAAGAACTTTTTAAACTTTATTAAATATACTATTGTATTTTATGTCTTTCATAAAAAAAAAAAAAAAAAAAAAAAAAAAAATGGAAAAAAAAATAAAATTTTTAAAAAAAAAAAAAAAAAAAAAAAACCATCAGTAGGGCAAAAGATTAACTATTTGATCAATCATAGAACACTATAAGATAAACAATCTGTGAGGTTGAAAATTTGCCTAAAATTATTTTGAGAAGGAACTATATATTTTTGAAAAATAATTTAATGGAGTTTGTAATTTGCAGTAATATTACATTAAGCTTCTCAAATCACTCTCTATTTTAAAAAATATACTTTGAATTTTTACTATCCTTATTTGGGTAAAGGGAAATATCGGGTGCACTTAGGTGACTAGTGATTTTTGGATGAGATAATGATTTCAAAATGGTGATTTAGATTTTGATAGCTTTTTTTGGGAAAACTTCTTCATAGGTCACATGTCTTTGTTCTTGCTTGCTGTTTGTTAAAAGGGGAAGACTACTTTAAAAAAAAAAAAACAGTAAACACTTAAAAAATACATTGCATCGTTACTTTGCTTTGTAAGCTTTTTTTTTTTATTGCTCTTTGTTATAGTGACTGCCTAGGAGTGTTTCTTTAATTTTTGTGTCAAGTACATCTAATGAGTATAATTAATGTGTGTATGTTTTATGTTTTGGAGCAAAAGGGTTAAATGCATATTTTACAAAGGAATAAAGATTTTAATTTTTTTAAAAAAAAAAAGTTTGCTTTTCAGTTTACAATGAATAAATTTATCATTCATGGAACTATTTAAAAAAAGCAAGTCTTTTTTTTTGTGTGTATAGGTATTGCATAATGCTGCTTAACATTGTATAAATTTCTTTGTATTACATTATAATATATAATTATAAAAAAATTTTGATTGTACATAATTATAATATATAATTATAAGTAGTTTAAATAATTGTTTTTATGATTTTACATAATTATAATGCATAATTTTTTTATTATATATAATTATAATTATTTTTAATCATTTATGATTATTTATTGTAATTAGTTCCTTAAAATTACTATAATCTTAACATTCTTAATTTTGTTGAAATTTCCTATTTGCTTTGACCACAATCAGTTTCCTTTTAATTTATTGTTCATTTTTTACATCATTTCTTACCTATTACTAATTCAGCTATCTATTTCCTAATTCGCAGTGATTATCGCCAAGGGGCAACCAATGCTTCTCTTAAACTTTCATTTTTTTGCCTTTTTCATCCTATTGTCTGGCATATGATGCTGATTTCATTCTAGACTTTAAAAAAAAAAAAGTTTAAGACTGAACAATTAAAAATATCAGTAAACTTTTTTAAAAAAAATAAATTTTCATTATTGTTATATCATAAAATCGTAGGATGTGAAGAAAACAAAATATTGAAGATGCAATAAGTATTATGTTGCATTGTTTCAGCTTATGATGATTGTTCCTTACTTCTATGGACATTTGTCATATCTTTAGACATTGCAATTTTTAGTATACCAACAGAAGTCTCTAATTAATCGTTATGTTTTTCAGAATCTGCTTGTCTTTGCAATTTCATTGTTCTCTATTGTTTTTAACACCAAACTGTCACATAAGATTTTATTGCCTTGCTTATTATCTCATATATCATATAACAAATTTCATCTGTATTTTTGTCAGATTTATTAAATAAATTATATAATGAATTTATTTGTGACTTAACTGAATCTATTCCATTGTAGTACCCATTTATAGCAGTTACATATTCTGATATATTTTCTGTATGATTTTTATAGTCCTTACTTCATTATTTAATTACTATTAGAATCAAGATTAATGTATATATTAAACTATTGTTTTTATTTTAATTTCCATGATTGTTTTTCTTGTTTTATGCAATTATTTTATAAAATTCGAGTTGTTGTATTTTTTTAGGATATTTTATTTTAAAAAAATAATAATAAAAGTATTTTGCTATATCCTGTCTTGTATTAAACTCTTTTATTTATACTGTGTTAATTTGTTTTCAGAGTCCTGATGTGTATAAAAAGGAATTGGAAGGAATCAATAATGTGAGTAAACTCGGTAATATTTCATTTAATTAAATTGCTAATGTCGAAAATGGATAAAGTATTTGTTTCATGTGACTTGAATTGTATATATAAAACATTTGTTTAAGAAAGCAATAAGAAATTGCTTGAAAGGAATTAATATTCATACCTAATTATATTTCACTTAAATGAAACTTGATTTTCTTTATTTCTGAGATGAATTATCACTATGCTTTATAAATTTCAGCAAAAAATCATATATGACATTTACAGCTGAGGAGTTAGAAACTTTTTTAGGTTCAAAAGTTTATTTTAAGTAATTTGTAATTGACAAGTTATATACCATATTAATCACAATGTAATGAGCCCATTGTAACTTATCAGTAATCAAATGAATTTACGCTAATTTTCCATCAGTCTAATAGAGCCATGTTCAAAAACCTTTAATCAGATATTTCTAAAATTAAATATTTTCGAAAACCTTTTTATTCTATGTATTAATTTCAAAATTTTCTTCGATTCTAATTGTTATTACATGGCAGAAATCTGTCTCCTGAAAAAATTAAAGTACACTGAAAAGCTTTAGGAAAATAAATGTAAAAGTCTTAGTAGATATTTCATGCAGACTAAATAATTTAAAAACAATTACTTAGGACTCGCTGCATTTTTAACTATAGCACACAGTCTGGGTTACATTAGTTGATGAATAAAAGGTAAGCAAAAATATATTAATAAAAATGAAAATATTTCTTCAGCAAAATATGAATTCATTCAAATATGGCATTTAAGGTCAAATGTGGCCTGTAAACCTCAATTGATCTCTGATTTGAGCACATTTGTTACAGAGTTTTAAAAAAAAAAAATTGCAGCAGCATGTTTGTTGATTAGATGTATTTTGCTTGGTAAAAGAATAAAACTATACAAATAATCAAAATATTTACATTCATTTTAAGGAGTTTTTATATTACAGGAAATACTTGAAATGGAAAGAAAGAATGCTACGCTGGAATACCAGTATTACATGATTACAGAATTTATTGTATCTTATTCGAGATTGCTTTATTTAGTGATAACCCTAGTATTCTTTTTTTCTACATTGCCATCTACAGTGGTTGAATACATCTTTTTTTGTGGACCAGTATTGTTGTTTTATATTTTGTAAGTGCTATTTTTATTTTTGTTAGAATTCATATGATGAAAAATAATTTTGGAATTTTTATTCAAACCAAATTTTATCTTCAGCTATTTAATAGGTGAAAAATGATTTTCATCTGAATTTCTTTTTTAAAAAATTAAGACAATTTTTGAAAATTATTGCTTTTCGTTATTTACCGACTAGTTTTATATTTGTAATGAATTTCCATAAACTGTTTGCTAATATTTTGATGCAATTTTTTCCTTACATATATGAAAATGCAAATTACTGTAAGTATGTTGCATTATTATAGACTCTTTTCAAATTAAAATATAATGAGTTGATTCAATTGTAACTTAAAATATTTTTTTATTGCATATTTTTTGAACACTTTAACTTAATATTTGAAAAAGTTAAGTTAATCACTAACAGTTTTTTTTTTCCTGTCTCATGTCATAAAATAAGCTTATTTTTTAAACACAATTTCTTATTTTAATCGATTATATATACTCAAATTAGTAGTAAAAACAATTCTAGATTTTGAAGTTATGAAATTGTGCTTTTTTTTACATTTATAAGGAAAAAATTACATTTTTCTTAAAGTTGGCTTTTTTCAGAATAACGGCCAAATTGGAAAGAACACTTTACAAAAACGGATGTTGAAAAAGAGAATTTATTTTGATGTTATATATGCTTTTAAAATTCAGCTTTTGTATGGTAAATTTTAAAACAGGGAGACTAGTATAATCGAACATCACAATTAGGATAAAAATATCTTGTTTCCTTTTTCACCCATTTCCCAAAACCATTTCTTTTCAAGTAACACTCAAGACACTGCCTTGTTGGTCTCAATTTCTTGTTGGTGGGAGCAATCACTTCTAAAATGGTCTTTCAGTCAATCGTAAGGGAATTCACAAAATTCCTGGTCATCCTTTTTTCTCATTTATTCTTTCATGACTTTTGATCAGACGATCAACTATATTAAGTCTAAAATACAAATATGGGTATTTTCTTCCACTTTCGTATCTATCCATTTGATGATGCACACCTTTCCTCTTTGGTAAGCACAGATTTTGCTATTTTTGCCTTCTTTTATTTTAACTCCAACAGTATTTGCAGCGTGAGATACACCAAGCTAGTGAAAACAAAATTTGTGTTTCTTCCCATATGAAAAAGTAGTAAAATCTGACCTAAAAACCAGTGAAACTTGTTTTACACTCTATCTTCACTGGATAACTAGATCCACTTATAAAAACTTTGCAGATTAAAGAAATGGGAATATCAGTGGATTAGTGTCAAAAAATATGTTGCCCAAACAACACTCGCGTAAATCAGGGAAGGCCCATTTTTAAATACCTAATCCAACATTTGGGCAAAACTGGGAAATGGTTAACGTATCAACAATTTTATGGGGATTTTCTTCTTTACAGATTTTTTTTTTTATTTATACATTTTGTTCAATTTAATTTTTATGTCAGTTCTCGGATAGTTTTCTAAAATGTAATAGTCCATTTCCTAATTGAAGCATTGTTACGGTGAAGTAATTCAATTTATATTAATAAAGGCAATTTGAAAATTTTGTGTGTTTTAGAATATGAAAAATTTGTCAAATTTTTGTCTTTATTGTAACAGTTATTTGTTGCTCTTTCCAGTTAAAAATCGAAAGATAACACAAAATTACTTTTAAAATAAAAAAAACGTATATGAACTATTTTAAAATCATTCAGATATATTTTAATTATTTTGCTGTACCTGTTATAATAAATACAGTTATATAATTTATTTGAAAAATAGTAATTAGTTAATAAAATTTTGCTTGATCTTTCTTATTCTGCTCTTTTATTTGAAAATTATTTATTGTTTAAATTTAGAAACATTTTAATTTTCTGTCATTTTCAGAATATGTGGCTTAAAAAAGTCCCTGAAGTGGTACTTTGATTTTGAGATAAAGAGAAACACTGATAAACTTGCTCAGCTGTTATATCGAAAGAAAAATGTTTTGTCTGAGGTTAAAGAGAAGATGAAATTTAAAGATGCAAAAGATATTATTGAGGAATATAGTTGTGTGAAAAAAATTAATGAAGTATGCTTGCTTACTATTAAATGTATTTGTTTAAATAAATGTTTTCATTTTCTGTATTTTTCTTTGTTTATTGAAATTTGATTTTAAGCTATGTTTGAAAGCTACAGTACCTTTTGAAAATGTGAACTTTTTTTCTAATTTATGTAATTTTGATTGGAATGTAGGTATTACATTCAAACTGTAGGATAATATAATTAAATATTTCATTTATTTTTAAGTTCTAAATTTCTTTGTGTATAGTAATTGACCTATTGGTTTTTGAATTGTTTGTAGGAATTATCCAATTTATTATTTTGAAACTGAAAATGTTGGTACTCTTGTAAAATCTTGTCAACCTTGAAAGTTTTTGAAATTTCCTGTTGACCATGAAAGTAAATTTTTCCCTTAAACTAAGGAAATTGATGCAATTCCAGCTAAATTAATGCCTATCATTTTGAGGACCTAAAATCTCTTAATTCCATTCAAGGTAGCTAAGAATAGATTCTCATCATATTGAATATGAGCTCACATAAGTTTATGTACAAGTATGAATTTAAGTGGAAGCCTGCATTAAGTGTTCTCTGATGCTTTTGCTACATGATTTGACCTAACCTCAGTGTCTCAATTTTTGATCTATGCACATCAATCTTCAGATTCATAAAGTTATAACTGTTGTTAATTTTTAAATGTTTGAATATTGAAGATAGTCAACTGTGTGTGTACTCTATTCTATAGTAAACAGGTCCCATATTTTTATCATTTTCACCAAAATGTGAGGATAAAAAACAAAAATAGCAGCTGATGATAAAGTTTATAATACTCGTGTTTCAGCAAGTGCTAAGCAAGGTGACAATTGCGAAGTAAGCCATATCACAGTATTATGGCAAATGAAAAAAAAAATTGTCTTCGTGTGTGTGTGTAGGAAATTGTGTTTTGATTTCTAATTTTCATTTCATTATTTAGTGACACTTTCCATTTTTGGCATAATGTTGCATCTTTTGGTGACATTTCTCTTGTCTGGCATAATGTTGCATCTTTTGGTGACATTTCTCTTGTCTGGCAAAAATGGTTGACTGGATTTTATATAAGTACCAAAGTGTTCAAGCAATTGCTTCTGCATTTGATTTTTTAAGCTGTGCTTTTTTTTTATGTTTCTTTCTTCCTGTTTACAGGGATCTAAACGTCAAGATAGAACAGATGTGTATGTTCCAGGTAGGTACAGTCACTTATGTGGAACATTTTTTTTTAATAAGTTTTTTTCCCCCAAATACATTAACTATTTCTTAATTTTTTTAATCTTATTAAATTGTTTTGGAATTTTTAGAAAAATTATTCAATTATAAGACAGGTGAAACTATATATAGATGTCTAAATGTGCTATAAGAAGCATTAAATCCTTTATCCTTTCTATTTGTTGTCAGTTTTAGATATTAGTAATTTGAATTTAAGTAAAATAATGCTTTTCAAGTTGAAATAGATGGACAATTTTTGATAATCCCTTGTTATATTTTAATTCACAATTTTCTTTCATGCCAAAACATTTACATTTCTTATTGGAAATAATTTATTAGTGCCAAAATTTATCTAAGAGCCGAAGCTTGTTATGTGGTTAAGAGTGGGAAGTGAGAAATGTAATAATAGTAAGAAATTGTGCCTAGGTATAACCAATATATGCCAATTGTTTTTTTTTTTTTTTTTTTCCCCAATTTTCTTTTATTGCTGATAAATTTTATAAACTTAACAAGATAAAAGAGTTGAAGTTTTTCAAAATGTTAACTTAGAATTTCAAATGATATGTTTATTTTTAAAACAATGGAATTTAAATCTATGTTTGATAAAACAGTACAGTTTGGTTTTTTTAAAAAAAAAAAATATTAATAGGAATATGGCATTTTATTTCTTTTCCATGAAGCTCTTGTTGATATTTTCAATGAATAACAAACTAGCTCTTAAAAATGAGAAGTTTACTTTTTTTTTTTTTTAATATTCTTATTTTTTTTTTTTTTTTTCATATTAACATAATTCAATTAACTTTTATTTTTGTCTTTCTGTTAAACTCTTTTCCCTTTGTAATAGAACTTTACATGAGAAGGAAGCGAGAATCTTCTGTGGAAAATGTTGTAAAATATGTCCTCAGTGAAGAGAAAGAAAATGCACTAATTTGCAAGTATTGTGGACATCATAATGGATTAGCTTTAAAAGAAGAATTTAATTATATAAGTAAGTAATGACATATCATTTAGTCTGTAACTTTTGAAAAGAAGTAAATACTTATAGTTATACAGAGCTATATTATTTTTCGAGATGCCTAAGTCATCAAATATTTCAGGTCCCCTTCATACCTTAGTAATCAAGTAGCATATGAAAATATCCAGAAAAGCCATTGATTTGTATTATCTAAATTATGTAATAAACTCTGAGACCCCTGATTTGAAACCTCTTGTTTTTTCAATTCAATTACAATTTGTGGATGGTACAATGTTAAGTAAAGTGTAATTTTTTTTTTAAAGTGAGCAAGTAACCTTTCATTCTTTTCTATTAATGAAGAAATAAAATATCTGTATACAACTATTAATTTTAATTGATCCTAGTATATATATATATATATATATAAAAAAACACATTGAAGTGCCAGAATAGTCATAGGATACCAGTATGCAAATATTTGGTTGCAATATTCAAATATAGACGCAATATTATCACCTAAAAAATGCTTAAATGGGCAATGTATGGTCAAGGGGCTTTCAATTTTAGGTAAGTGACACACTCGACAAAATTTAAAATAGACCTTGAATATGAAATGCTAGGAATTAAATGCATGGAACATTCCATTTTGAAAATTGTTTGGGAATTCAATTTTCCTTGACCTATAGAGTAAAGAATATGCCTAGAATATATTATTTCGGGCATTACCTCGCATCATAGCTGATGCAGTGGCTACTTAATGACAGGAACCAGTGATGTCTGGTAGTGTAGTCAGTGTTACCAGACAAGCAACACTGTCAAATAACAGCAATGATTATTGTTACAACAGATGCATATATAAGAACAGTGCAGTGAACTTAGGTGCTGATGGGAAATGGCAGCAGAAGACAAACTTGAATGCCGTTATTAATAACATGCTATCAGCTGCAGTGTATCTGCTAGGTTTGTGACAGTTGGAACCCAGGTGACAGGAAAAACGTTGTTAAATTAGATGAGTTATGATTCTGTAGTTGATAAGTGCTGTAGGTAGAGTTTAAGTGTGATGCAGACCCCTTAAGGCCATGGATCCAAATTGTCAATAAAGCACTGTACAAGGGGGAGGGTTCTATATTAGTATGGGCTGTTTTTACTTTCCATGTACAAACTGGACCAATTATTGACTGGAAATGGTGAGATTTAGCTACTTTTATACCATTTGCAGTCATCCATGGACTTCATGTAACCAAACAGCGATGGAATTTTACAGGATAACAATGCACAAAATCACAGCAGCTAAAATCATTCACGATTGGTATGAGGAACATTATAGAAAATTCCAGCAAATAATTTGGTCATCTAAATTACCAGACAATGAATACCATCGTCATATATGAGACAAAATCCTGTGCTGTTCACACTTTTGAAACTATTGACATCTGTAGAGGCAGTATGGCTGAATATTTCTTTTGGTGACTTGCTGAGTCAATGCCATGTCAAATTGCTTCATTTTGCAGGGCAAAGGGAAGTCTCATATGATATTAAGAGGTATCCCTTGATTTGTGGCTCTTCAGTGTACATTAGCCTTATTTAAAGACCTGTTTTTATTTGTTTCGTATGATTAATTTTTATTTATTGAGTGCTATATGTTGAAAAAACATTTAAATTTTTTTTATATTAGAGTACAGATATTATTTAATAGATGAATTAAGATTCAAGACTTTTTTGAATCCTTGAGACTTATCTTTTATTAGTATAATTAGCTGGATGTTAAATTAGGATTGGTATTCTCTCAGAATATCTGAGAAATGTAATTTAGGAACATGTCTTTTTACTTTTTGACACTGAAGAATAATATTTGAATATCTATTTCATAAAGATTATTATTTGGAACCATGAGCCCTTTTTGAATATTTTCTGCTGATGGATTCTTAATTATTGCAAATTAATAATTTGTTTTATTTGCATATCATAGACTTGTTTGTTGTTAAGTATGATGCTAATAGCAGTGGACAATGTACCTGGATTTTTTAGTGTTAAATATTTCTACATTTATTCTTCTTGGTACTTATTCTATAACCTTCTCTTTTATTATTCTGTTCAATGAGTTTTCTTTTAGTTATGCTCAATCTGTTCTGATATTTTTTATCAGCCTTTTTCTATCCATTCTATTTTTCCTTTCAATAGTTATTGGGATCATGAAAAAGTAATGTGTGCTTAAAATTTCAAGTTTATCAAAAGTAGATTTTTCTTTAAAAAAATCTTTCAAAAACTTGCTATTTGATTTGCCTTTCATTGAAAATTACTCTGCTGTGCATGAACTCTGAAATCATATATTGATCTTCTTCATTATATTTCTTTATAAGCAAGTCAAATAAAAAATAAATGTATTTAATTTTTTATTGTTATTAAGTTATATCATTGCTTATTTTTAAATCTTTTTTAAAAGTGTCAGTAATAAGAATTTGAATTAAAACCAACATCTGAAAAAGCAGTTTGTAATATTTTAAGCAACCATTAAGTTTTATTTTTAAAATTATTTTGACATAAATATTTTTAACTTATTGAGTTATAATTTACTGATTAACATTGCTTTTATAAAGAATTTCTTTAGTTTTTATGCTTCAAATTATGTTGCTGTAAAACTTACAATCTTAATTCATTTCTTGTATTGTGGATTTTATGATTTTATAATTAAATTGTTTGTCTGTATGTTACTTCAACATAAAAGTGTGTCAACTTTTATTACTATTTAAAAATCTGTATTTGATATTCTAAGATTTTTCAGCTAAAAAAATTTCTTCCTCCAATTATTATTTGAAATTAAGTTTTTATTTTTGTTACTATAAGATCTGATAATAAGCAAGTGTATAACCACTAGCCTTTGAAAATTGAGTCACAACCAATTTTGCATGCTCACATTAAAAGGAAAACTAAACAAAATATATAATTTATGTGAAGGATCATAGCTACTTTAATTTAATTACTTGTGAAACAATTATACCCTCTGGTATGTATTTTAAAGACTTTGACACTTATTTAGCAGTGGGAGGAAACTGTCAATAGTCCTATGTTGCAATTCATGGGGAAATTTAAATGTGTTGATTTTCATTTGTTGGTATTAAGGTGTTGGCTGTATTTAGATGATGTCATTTACTCAATTCATTCAGATGGTGGGCATTTGGATGGATTGAAATGGGGTCATCTTAAGATGATTCTGCTAAGCATTTTAATGTCTCATAGTTGTGGCCCAAATCAATTTGAATCTGAAAATACAACATGAAGGGTACCTGTTCTTGACCACCCTCATGTTAAACCCTGCAGAAGAATGTTTTCTATCTCTTTTATCCTGAAGAAGGAAGAACATTATACTATACCTCAGCTCATTTCAGAACATTGCACCTCTACTGGGGTGAGAATATCTGCTTTTACATGGCACAAGCATTTTCACAATCATGGACTCTATGTTAGGTAACCCCATATGTGTGTCCCTCTTAATCTATCACGCAGAAATGCCCATTGACTTTGGACAGGAGATGTTCAAATTTGTCAAATGTTTATAATTGAAATAAATTGTTTAATGTTTTGAGTGTCATTCTTTTTTCTGAAATAATGTAGTATCTAGTTCTGTTAAGTTTGTTGAAAATATTTCTGGAACAAATAATCAGATGCAATTTGAAGTATAATGCTGAACAATTTGAAATTAATTGTTCAGTTATAAATTTTAAATGTGGAGCTCTTTAGGACACTCTAATTCTGTATGGAGAATGACATCTTTAACAATTTTTTTGCTTTTTGGAAGTCAATTGATTTTTGCTAATTAATTTTATGATCCTCTAATAGCATAATTAAGTTCGGTTTGAGCTGTTAATGCATTGTAGATATCATTTTTTAAAGCTGTGATAAAAATAAAAGTTATTAACTTAATTATTTTTTGTCAACGGCACAGTTTAAGATATTGACTTTTGTTGGATGTCAATGGTATTTTGCATTGTATTACATAATAGGTGAAGGATCATATGTTATTTCATTAAAAAATAAAACTTATTTTAAGTGCTTTTCTTCTGCAAGTTATTTTGAATGATTTAGCTTGTTCATTGTCAGATCGTTACTTTTTTCAATGTAGTATAGTGCATTATACATATATTTGTGTAATAAATATATATATATATATAGTTTAAGCCATATATTGTTAATGTAACCAATATATTATTTTCCTATCAATTCATGATGAAAGAGTGATTTCTTATTTTTTGATGAAAGTTTTTTTTTTTTTTTAGTTCTAAATATTTTTTTTTTCAATATTTTTTAGGCAATTATTCCAAAAAATTGATTTTTTTCCTAATGAACATTAATAGGGTTTTTTTTCCCCAGGTTTCCGCTGTTGCAGGTGCTTAAAATTGAATCCAGCTAAAGAAACAACTGTGCCATCTGTGATAAAGTCGTGAAATTGTAAATTTCAATTGTTATCTGTCATTTATATATTTTTAAAAAAAGGCAGGCTGAAATTTGATATACATTTTATTTCTGATGGACAGAATATTTATTTTAGCAAAAGACAAAATGCAAATGTTTTTTCAAATATGCATCATCATTTTACCTATGACTCCTCATCATATTTAATGTTTTTAACTGCTAAAATTTCTTAGATTGTTTTTAGTTGATGGAAATAATGGAAACAGAGAACTAATAATATAGCTGATATATTCATCAAAGTACATCAATTACTTGATAAAAATTGCTTATCCTATGGCATTATATCTTGTAAACTGAATAGAAGATGTTATTTAACTTTTTTTGTTTTTAATTCATATTTGATGTTATTAAGCTTTTTAAGTATTGCATAATTCTGTTTAATATATAAAAGTATTATTTGTGTTTCAAAAGTATGAATATTTAATCTAATCTTTTGATAAAGGAAAGTGACAATTATTTTCTTCACTTGGATGTGTTGCTTCTTTTTATAAGTAAGCACTGCAATTTTTATCTTTATACCAACATCTGAAGCTGTCTTATTTTGTTTTTAATTTATTTAACTTATTACTGTAGTGACTGAGTAATAAGAATTATTTTCAGCCTGCTATATTTATTGCATTTGAATCAAATTTTATTTTATTGCTATAAATCTTGTTTGTAATAGGTTAATTTTATTTATAACTGAACACTTTATCTTATATTGGTATGAAAGCTTTGTATTCATTGTGAAACAAAAAGATTTCTATCAAATTACTTGTTAACACTTATCTGATGGTCTTCATTTGGAGTTTGTTTTGTTAAACATATTGTTATTCATAATAAACTCAATTTCATTAGGGTTTTTCCCCCTATTCTACTGATATTTCTAGGCTGTGCTGTTTCTTTATTATGGTAAATTCCCCTCATTCCCTATTGGAAGTTAAATAATAATTTTTATGCTTTAATCTGTGTTTTCTCTCTTTGATATCATAATTGATCCCTTTTCTATTATTTTTATCATAAAGTCATTGATTTATATTTATCAGTTGAAAAAAATACAAGTTTCCCCCTACTATTTTCTTATTAAGATTCCAACTTTCTTTGAATGCTTTTGAAGTAATATTTTTTACTGCTTTTTGCATATTTTCATTTAAAAACAGAAGTTAATTGTTGCAAACATAATTTAAAAACAAGCACAAATTCTGATAAAAACAATGTGATATTTTACTCATGTTTTAAATATCCAAATATTTATTAGTTTAGAGATTTATTTTTTTTAAGGTGGTTTTTGTATTTTAGCTGAAGTGCTGTAATAAATTATTAGAAGCATATACACAGTGAAATTGAAAGAAAAATTTATTGAGAAATATGTTTTATTTATAACATTTTCTAATATCTACATTAGTTTCAGAAATATCTTGTAATGTCCATGAGAGACTGCATATTGTTCTTTATTGTTCTCTGAATGTTTAAAAATAACTTTCTAATATGTATAAATGTTTCAAGCTTTTAAAATTTTATAGTTAAGAAGAGGGAATGGCTATTGTGAATTTTCTCTTTCAGATAAATTTATGCTGGTTTTGAGTGTTGTGAGATTTTGAAATTATGAAACCTGCATTAGATATAATTGGTAAGATTTGTGTTCTAACATGTTCCTAGAAAATTGAATCATATAAAACTGAGGTTCTTCTAATAAAATTAATTTCTTTCATTTTGATATTACCAGCTAATCAAATGTTATGCATGTGTAATGTAAAACTAATGTTATTTCATATCAACTATCATTTTCTAACTAGTAGATAAGAAATGAGGTGCATATTTTCATTTATGCCTTTATTAGATAATTTTCCTTTGAGTGTCTGAACCATTACAAAAATATTAAAAATAATTTGTATTCACTTTATTAGTCTTATAAATAATTTAGGAGTTAACTTATTTTAATAATTCCTTTGTAATACTTTAATCATACATTGTATAAAAGGCCATAGATGTATTTCATGCATTATTTTTTGTGTAGAAAATAAAAAAGAAATAATCTTATTTTTAAAATCTAATAATTTATAAGGCAGTGAATGCTTATTCACTGGATTAAAAATTATTAGATTTTAAAAATAAGAATATTTTTTATTTTCTATTTTGCCTTTTATTTTTTGAAAATTGATCAAATTTCTATTTAAATAAATTAAACTACAAAATTATTTCTAACTTGTTTTTTAACTGCATTTGTATATTAAAATGTGCTTATTAACATTACATATAAAATACAGATTTAAAAAATTTTATTTAAAAAATTAAATTTCTTCAGTTGCTTTTGAAGATAATGTATGGAAAATAAATTTTTATCATTTAAATATGTTTTTTCTATACACTATTTAATACTTTTTGTAAAAAATTTTGAAGATTGAATAGCTGATTTCTTAAATTCAGACATATTTGTGCCGATTAACTACTGCATAATATTTTTATTAAGAATAATATATCCAAGATTGCTTGTATATTTACTTCTAAAGCCATTTGCTTGATTCTGAAATGTGATTTATCTGTAATGAATTTTATTTTGTTTAAACAAAAAACAATATTAAATGATTAAATATGTTTGTTTTTGTAAATTTTTAAATCAATTATGCTATTTTTTATAGATTTGTTTGTAGTTTCCCTAGAACAGTATCCAACAACATTTGGCTCATTCCCAATTTGAATCCCTGAAAGATTTTCATGTTATCTCTAGCATAATAATTAACTATGCTCTTTAGCATGATTAGAGCCTTTCATTCAAAAAGGGGAAATATGAAAATTTTTATTCTCCTTTTTAGTATAAATTTTATGTTGCATTTTGTTTATTATCAAACAATACTGAACAAATCTTAGAAATTTTTATCTAGGTCATTGTATTCCTTTAAATTGATATACTCAGCAAAGAATTCTGTAAATCATAACCTAACATTCAATTTTTCCTTATAATTAGTGTCTTTTTATTGTACAAAAGCAATGTTCAGCTTATTTTTATGCCTCTTCAGCAGATCTAGAAACTCTCTTTGTTAAATACCATAGATACTTTTATCCATAGATTTTTAAAAAAAAAAAAAATTTATTTGCTTATTAAATTAATTTAAAAGTAAAACAACACAAAAAAATAAAAAAAAAAATAAAAAGTTACAAAATATTAGAAAACTTTTTTTTTTTTTTCATTTGCAATTTTCTGAAGAGTTCTAACCTAACCAGAGAATACTGACATTCCTCAATTTTAAACAAAAAAGTATATGATATCAGAGGGGTAATATTATTTAAATTCTGTTTATTTTCTAAGCTGTGTGTAAAATAAGTTTTTTTAAAAGAAGTCGTTAGAACTTGTAAGAAAATTTGCAATATATTGATTCTTTTCTTTTTCTCAAACTTGTGTCTTTTTAAGTTCTTCCCCCTAAACCTGCTAGAAAAGCTTCTTATTAAAACACTGTTCTAGATGCTAAAAATGTCTGATTTTGCTGCAGCAAGAAATATGCATTTTAAAAATTTTGCAAATTAATTTTATAATGTTTAAATGTAAGTTTATAATTATTTTATGTACTTGCTAAAAAGTAATGTTGGTATTTTTTGTTTTATTATGTTTATGTGTACAATTAATTGAAGTAGCATCAAAATAGCTTTGTTGTTTGTAGTTAATCATTATTTTAAAAAAAACTTCGGAACACTTTTGTAAATTTTGTTTTCCTGTGATATTAATATCTGCACATTTTGTATCAAAAATATTACATTTTCTTTTTTAAAGTATTATTTTTAACTATGGCATTTATCTGTCTAAATGTTTTAAATATTTTGTATGTGAATGTGTTATGATTAATGCTTCTTTGTCCCTGTTCCTTAAAATTCTTACTTATCATATTCTTTAAAAGCATACCTGCTTTTAAAGGGAATCTCAAGGTTTGTATATATAATTTAAAATTTATGAGGATATTGGGAATTTATTTTGCATTTTTGCGTATTTCATTATATTTGTGGTAAGATAAGAGTTTTATAAAGTATTATAAAAGTTTTTTGTAACTAAGCTACTTTCACGATTTTGTAACTGAAATTTCTTTTTACTATAGTTTTACATACATTCAGTCAATTCTTTGGTGAATTTTTTTGTTTGTTTAATTCTGTTCTCAGAATTATAAAATTGATACTTATTTTTTAAAAAAGAACAATTATACTATTGTTGAATTTTAGATGTTTTTTGTTGATGATATCATCATGTAATTTTTTGAGTGATATTAAAGTAATAGATATTCTCTCTTTTTTTTTTTTTTTTTTTTTTTTATGTATGTATGTATTATTAGTTGTCAAATGAATGATGAAACTAATGAAAAGAATGACTAAGAAATATTTACTTTTTCCATTAATTTGAATTACATTTGTTATTTACTTTGTTTATTATACTTAATAAAATCATATTTGCATAATATGTATAAAAAAATATTTTTATTTAATTAATTTTCTAAATGCTTTTGGATTAATGTTTTCTTTCTGCATGCATCTATAAATATTTGTGACCAACGTTTGCATCTTAAACGGATATTTTGATTACAAAAAATGTTTTAGTAATAAAAAAAAAGCATTTATCAAAATACCATTTTTGAAATTCTTTGTGGAAATATCACTGATATTTTCTTTTATAATAATTATAAATTAATGGAGTGGTTATTAGATTTTCAGTATTGAAATTCTAAAAAAAAAAAAAAAAATGGCCAGAAATATTGAAATGAAGGATCAATTATAGAAATTATAGATCAATTATTCAAATTGGTTTCCTTGGAATATTCAACTTTTCGTTTTAAAAACATGTTGTAGGACCAGTTTTGTAAAACTTTAAAAAGGCTGATATGATTGCAAATATATTTTTCTTTATAAAAGTAAAAAAGCAGAAAATATATGAACCACTATTTGTAAAAGCTTTTGATGTACTTCAATTTGAAAAATAGGAGGGGGAAGTTCCAATCATATATATTAAATAATAATTTATTAATGCACAAGTGAAAAACATCCTTTTATTATGATTTCTAATATGCATTAACACATATTTTGGGGGGGGGGGAATTATAGGAGGCCAAATAAAATCATTAAATTTCCATCTTTTTTTTTAAAAAAAAAAAAATCAAAGATGGCTATTTTATTCTAAAATTCCTGATTATTAAATACTTAGACTCAAATTTTATTTGTAAATTGTATGTTTGAATTCTACACCCCTTCCTCCTTTGGACTAATCTTATTACAATTTTGATACACCTCTTATTATAATTAGAATTAAATTATGCACAGTTTATTCTGTAGGATAAAAAGGATGCAAAAATATTTTAGTAGATGTATTAGTCATATTAAAAATATTTTAAATTAGAATTTATTTGGGAGCATAAATTTAAAATATGAAGTAATAATATTCAATTGTAAAGTTGTGCTTCAGCAAAGAAAAGATTTATTGGGACAGCAAATTAAAGTTGAATAGTATTCTTAAACTAAATTTGCTCCAAAAATAGAAACTGCTTTCCTAAGCCATGTCAAAATTCTTACTTGGAAAGTGATGACTTTAAATGTGTATGTATTATATTTGTTCATATGTAATGCTCACTAGAAACTGCCTAACTCATGAATATTTTTTATTAATCAAAGCACCTCATTCACTGATGTCACTTTTTGAAATTAGAAATTTGCCTCTATGAAAAATCTTATGTCAACATTTTTATAATTTAGTTAATGGCTCACAAACGTTTTTTCGACATTCCACTTGAAAATGAATTTCTGTTTGTTCAAGAAAACAAACAAAAATTATATACCACTTGATTATGAACAATGTCTAACATATCCATATGTAGTAACATTTCCAAAAAATATTTTATGGCTGTTCAGAGAGAAACTTTATTAATTTGCAAGCTCTTACTAGTTGTTAAATATTTTGAATAAAACTAGCTTTTTAACTTCTTTGAAAAGTTGAACTACTTTGTAATAGGCCTGTTCTTTTTTATAAACTATTGGAATAAATTATTTTACCTTAAATCTTCCTTATATTGAAAATTTCTTTAATTACAGATAAGTCATATGAATAATTATTCTTACTTCGAAGGAAAACTAATTATTTGAAGGCATATTCGAAGTAATAAAATTGAAAAAAATAGCAAAACTTCAGCACTTAACAAAGAAGACGGTCCTTATTTGAAGGTAAACTTCTTCGACACATTATTTGTAAAGAATTATATATATATCCTGAGTACTTTGGCTTATTACATGCTCGAGTCATGAAAGATTATGGCAATTCTAAATGTGAAAGGTTCTAAATGTTTTTCCGAATTCTTCTGTATGCTATAAAATTTTTGAGGAACTGAAACCTGGATTGGGAATTTTTTAGGCCTTTAGTAATTTATTTCTAAATATTTTAATAATAGTCACATTCTGACCATAAAAATATTGAAAAAGGTTTAGAAAACCTCAAATGCATAATTCCTAAACGATCCTGGTCAATGAGCGTTACGATAAGGGGATTGGAAACATACTTCCTCCCTCTGCTTTCCCCTTGTTTAGAAGTTTCCCCAACCGACGTCAAGGTAAGTACGGGCATCATGATCCCGAGGCACCTTAGTGATCTTTTTCTTTCCCATGGGGTTTGCTGTCTTTGGTAAACACGGGTGACGCACTCCCGGGATACCCTAGCGATCCTTCTCTATTTTCGACCCTCCTTCTTGTCAACCATTTTTACCTTTTTTTTCAGACCACAGTTTAATCTTGTTTGGCGCAGCATAGCCATATCTGGCTCTTGCGCCAATAAAGTTTACATTCAGTCATCAACCGACGTCAAACCCAATAAGGTACCAAGCTATCCTGCTTACTTTTCAATTACACCTGGAATGTTATCTCCCTACCGGTAAGCTAGTATTCATACAAAACCTTTAAATGGGATAGAATGAAATATTTTAATCTAAATAAATTAGAAGCAATGTTTTGATTTCCCTGCGCAAGGCTGCTGGATATAATATTTTAATACACTTTTTTTATTGAATTAATAGTACCTGAATAAATTAGATTGAATAGTTTGATATCAAAAGCTGTAATTTATAGAATAATTACATTGATCAGCAATAAATTAATTTTTGTATTGTAAATATTTGAATATCAAGTTAAAACTCCTACAATTTTTTTTCTGATAAATTGTATATGAATAGAAAATAAATTTAAGTCATTTTCTTACCAATTGTGTCTGACTATAGTCTTCCCAACAAATAATCTTGTACTGGAAACATTTTTTCTGGTATATAGATTTATGATGTATTAAAAATGTTATGTTTGAAAATTTTATTTTCTTTTAAAAATTGTTAGGTTTATTTATTTTTTTTCTGAATATTCAGAAATATTAAATGTATTTTTCGTTGAAAACAAAAAAAAAATGTTTGAAAAAAGAATTTTCTGTTCAAAATGCTAGGTTTATATTTTTCTAATATTAAAAAAATGTTACGTTTAAAAATTTATTTTCTACTAAAAATTATTTTATATTTTAATAAAACGTTACATTTAAAATGTATCATCTTATAAGAAAAAAACATTACGCACACATGAAAGCATGAAAAAAAAGTTAAAATTTATTTTCTGCTCAAAAAAAATGTTGAGTTTTAAAATTTTATTCCATAATACTACATTGAAATGAATACAAGCATTATCTCCAAGATCAATTTCATTTTTATTCAATATGTATTCCATGCTTTCCTTTTTGCATTCATACGTTAAACCTTCTTTAATACAATAATAGCATCTTGACGTAATTTTTTGTTGGCAATGTAATTCGTAGGAATATTCATTTCTTTCAAAGCAGCATGAAACTCTTGAGTCCAGTAGGTGATTGTTTCAGTTCCGGAATAAATCTGATAATTTTACAGTATAAATACGAGGTAAACGTCGGCCTTTATAGACAATTTCTCCGTATGGAAATCCAAAATAAAATGCTATGTTTATTTCTCAAGAAATTCAGATTATCTGAATAATATATGTAATGATTGAAGAATTGTTGATTTCGAACCGGTGCAGAGCTTTTTAAATTTTTATGAGTAAAATGTCTTCTAGTTCTTTATTTTCCACTGTTTCTTCTACCACTTATCGTTCAGGATAATGGATTTTCAAAATTTTTTAAAGAACTTGTAAATATTGCTTCGCTTTTTCACTTACTGATATATCTTTATTCCGAAGAATTTTTTGCATTTGTTTATCTAAATCCGATAATTTGTCAACTATATCTATCTGATTTTCGGGTTCTAAAATAATTTCCTTTTTTACTGAACTCCATGAATGAGAGAACCAATCAAAGAAATTGCCGCTAGTAATAGCACAAATAGAAATCCGTCATCTCTCTGAACTAAAAGATGTCTCTTCATATACGAGGTGGTATTTTATTTTGATTTCATACATATTTCTTTATTATCACCTTTAATTCACTCCTCTTCTATGCCTTCAATGATTCGTGCGAATCTTTCATTGTTCGAAACAGTGCTGGAAGTCTGCTATCAGCTCCGTCAGGACGCATGCCGTTTCTCTTTCACAGCTTCAACGGACTCAAATCTTGGTCCTTTAAATGCAGATTTCACCTTAGGAAACAGATAGAAGTTGCATGGACCAAGATCCGGCGAATAGGGTGAATGGTCTAACATTGGGATGCTGTACTTGGCTAGAAAAGTGACAGATAATGCAGAATGACTTGTCCTTCCTCAATTCGGGTCTTTTCCTTATTCTTACACGGAGTTCAGCAAGAACGTAAAGGTAGTAATGTTGATGAATAGTTTGACCTTCAGGAACACAGTGAAGTTACACAGCCCTTGAATATCGAGAAAAAAAAGTAATCATCTTTGTTTTGAATTTTGATTTGCTCATTTATTTAAATTAAAATAGTTCTAATTATTAAATCAAAGTGTATTAAAAAATGATATCCAAGTTTGTTTATAAGAATCAGAAATTTGCTTCTAATTCATTCAGATATTAAAACAATTGATTCTATCAATTTTAAAGATAGCATATAAATAGAACTAGCTTACTGGTACGGAGATAGCTTTCCAGTAAGAACTCAAAATCCAAAAATAAACAGGATAACTTGGGCCTCGTATTGGTAGGTAGATAGCATTTCAGTTGGAGGTTAACAACTCAACATGCTAAGTAAGAAGATTAGCTTAAATCCCTTATCGAGTATGACGTCACTTCCATCTGAACAAGAAGGAAAGCGTGTTAGGGGAGTATGACATCGCTTCCTTCCCGCATATCGTTCTGGTTGCTATTAATCATTTTTGGTAATTATGTGAATAATGAAAGAAATCTAAGTCGGAATGTGTGTAGCGGGAAATGGAATGTGCGAATGTAAAATGCTTACAAAATAAGAAAACAATGCGAAAGAACGATAATAATTTTTATTATTTGATGAAACATTTTGAAAGAAAACATAGCATATGAGGGGTTCATACTTAAGTGAAAAACAAATGAAATAAAAATGTGATTTTGCAGTTTAATAAGACGTGGGGACACATCTGATAGCTAGACATGCTGCGCAACAATTTCCCATACTTGATGTGACATTGTGAATAAGTTGGAGGTTCAGAGAATTCCAAACGTCACGAAGAGCTCTTTTCAGTTCTGGAACGGGGCTTAGTGGGTGTGGAAGGGCTGCAAGTTATCTTCCGACCATATCTGATATATGCTAGATTGGATTTAGATCAAGTGAGTGAGCAGGCCACGGTATATGTTGGATATTTTCCGTTTCAAGCAAGTCGTTGACCATGCTTGTACGATGATTAGGCGTGTTATTCTCCATAATATAAAGTCAGAACCAACAGCAGCTCGAAACAAGAGAAACATAAAGCTCAAGAACTACATCTCTGTAACTTTTAGCAGCCTCAGAGCCCGTCTAAAAATGTGTAGGTCTATTCGGCCGTCCAGCAAGATGCCTTCTCCTACCAGGTCCCCCCTTGACCAAAAACGATGTTTTTCCGTGATGTTCTTGGTGTAAACGAGTTCCACATCCTCGCTATATCGTTAACTAATGGGAATCAATGTTCTGACGAAAGCGAAATTCGTCACAGAACATCACATTATTCTACTGCCCCAAACTCCAGTACTGATGTTCCAAACTCCCCTTTAAATGAGCTAGTTTATGCGTTAATGGGAGAGGAATGTACAAAGTCGGTCTTGATGAATGACCGATGACGGTCTTGATGAATGGTTGTGATACTGGTCGCGAGTAACATTTCTTACACTTTAAAACATTTTCCACAGTTTTGACATCCCACACTGAGAAACATTTAGAATTTGAGATACACTTCGGTTTGTTATCGTCGGAATTCATGCATTCCAATGATTTTTCCTTTCACAAATATATCCAGTTCTCGTCTGTATGCGATAATTAGTTGTGTTTAATCATTAACAATGTTAATTCATATATCAATTGTACGAAACTTGTATGAATTTCTTATACTAATTGAGCCGATTTATCCGCGTTCCGACGTGTGCGGGTATTTTGCACATGAAGATGTCGACTAAAATGTTTTGCATTGATACAAAGTTTCTCGTTCAATTGATGATTCTCTACCAGTTGTTTCGAGCAAACTCACTAATATTTACTCACGTTTTTTCCGCATTTTACGAAATACACTTAGTGTACTTGCGAAATTGAAACAATATTTTATTCTAGTACATCCAAACTTCTTTTTAACATCTGTTTGAATGTCTAAGCTATGATCCATTGTAGCTTACGAAATTTAAATAATTCGGCAGAAATCTTTGAATAAGTAGTAATATTTTCTCCATTGTATTACTCATGATGCAAATGAAATAGGGTTTTTTTTAAATAATTTTACTATTATATTTCCGCCAAAAAATACTATAAAATAACTATATATCATGTTCCCCTCTTCTGAAACTTCAGAAATCAACATACCTACCACATCTAAGTGACTTACAGTTCATATTGTGTCTATGAATTTAATAAAAACTATTTGGGTGTTAAGTTAATGAGGTTGAATGCTGTTTCCCAAAACACGAATTCAACCTGTGGTATTTGTGTTAACAGAGATTTTATAACCTAAGTAAACAGGCTTTTATGAGATAACAGTCTTTGAACTAGCTTCATTCGAATTATCCCAATTTTCAACTAATATTACATTTACCTTTAAAAACAAAATCCCAATTTAATATCCAACATTTTTAGATTTTTAAAGTAATGACTTTAACTAAAAAATTATTTTATGATGAATATTAGAAACTATTATAGATCAACTAAAGATATCATTGTTTCTACAATAAAGATGTTTGTTCAGAGAGAGAGAAAGAAATATGCGAGCAAAAAAATCTTGATTTGTGATGCTTATAAAACTTGCATGATCTATCGCGACTGGTCTTTTTGCTTTATCAATATTATTTGTAATGATTTTATTTTTACGGTTGAATTATTCTTAAATTTTTTTATAAGAAATATTTATAAGTCTACTTTAATATTTATTTCTTTTAAAATATTGATGATACTTGTAAAAGATGACAACTTGAGAATTAATTCCTGTTTGTATTGCTTTTCTTTTCTGCTATTAGTTAGTTGACAAGGTTTCAATGGAGCACTTGAGCTTTACGCTCTTAATCTCCATATCAGATTAGATTATTTGAACATTACTTTGGCTTTTTCTGTGGGGCCGCGGTAGCCTAGTGGTCAAGGTCGTGGATAGCGGCTGGCGGTTTTCGTTCAGTCGCGGGTTCGATCCTTGGCCACCAAAGACCCGCCGTGTAGCCGGGGCTGATGCACGTTAAATCTGTTCGGGGCCCAAAGTCCTCCCGTTGGCGTGGCGTGGTGTGGATGTGGGAGAGTGGTGCCAGCTCAGGTGTCGTCCTCATCTCGACCGCGTGGTTCAAGATTACGGAGGTCGGCATCAGCCCTCAGTGTGCTTCTGGTGACGTTAATAAAACTAACAAACTAAACGGCTTTCTGTCCCAAGACTGGCACTTTGATTATTGTGCGAATGTGATATTATTGAGAGAAAAAATAAGTTGGAAATTTAAGCAGAATGAAAGTTACAATGAACTTTGATTAATATAGTGAAGATAGAGTTGATCAGTATTGAAATAAAGCTATCGATGTTTGACAAAGTTGACACTGAATGGGTATGGGGGGTATTATCTGAGCTATCAGTCCAAGACCAATGGGAAGCTGCCTTTCTACAATAAATGTGACTATGTTGGTTTAGAGAGAATCATATGGTGTTTCTAGCGTGGCTAGAGACACCTGGTGTTAGTATAGTAAATGAATTAATTTTAAAGTGATTTGATGAAAGGAAGATGTTTGCTAGTATACAAGGATTTAATGAATTTCGAGTCTTTTAATATTTATGTCTGGATCATAGTTAGCAAATATTATGGAGAGTTTGTTGTTGATGGTTATGAGATTATTAAAGTTAAGTGAAATTTTGTGAATGATGTATGATTGCTGAGGAAATTTATAGAGTGTAAATGTCTGCGTTTCTCATAGATCATCTAGCATTAACAATTTGTTACTGATAATGTTACCAGGGCTATACTTTGTTTGGAATTAAAAGAACTAAGTACAAAGAAAAAAAATTGTATATATGGAAAGAGCGACTAAATTACTTTCTACATAGTCACGCAAAACAGATTGAGGCATTATCATATATGATTGATAAGACTTTGAAATTCATCGTCATAAGAATTCTGCCGCCTGCGATCTTCTTTCATGTGACAATTTCAAACCATAAAATCTGAAACTGTGAAAACTAAGCGGAAGAATCCGTTATTGTGAAACAATGAGTTTTCCGAATCTTTTCATCAAACTTTAGCTCATTAGTTCAGTCAGTCATAATGCTTGGGACGTCCTTCTCTTCATCGTGAACGTTAGTTTGGCCATTTTAAACTGATGTCTCCATTTCCGGATTGAACTTTCATTCATTACGTTGTTCCTAATTTACACACTTGCCGAAAATTTCCAATAGGTTTATGTTTTGTAACAAAAACCGTATCTACCTGAATTCACACCTCACAACTGGCGGGATTTTTCAAGCGCGAACATTTTAAATCTGATGTCGAAAAAAGCGAACGGGCGTGGAGTTCACGTTGGTGATGGCTGGACGCCGACGAGATACCCGAGCACGCAGACACCAAGAAATATACGTGATCGGCGAGCGCTTAGTAGACGTCGTAAACGTTCTTACTTTCTGAATAGCCCTCTCCTCAGCTCATCTACCCTGAGATAAGTTGGAGCTACTGTGCAGAGTACCTCGTCTTTTCCCTCTTCTTCTCCCCCTCTTTTCTTTGTCATGTGTTTTTGCTTTACGGGGTTTTCAGCTTGATATTTTAGGATATCTAGGGAGAAAACAGTTTTCCTTAACTCTATTTTATAATAACTATGTGTGTATAACTCTTGTGTAGAAAAATATAAAATTAAGGAAAAATTATAAAATTCATTTAAAATAAAAAAGTATAAAATATTTAAAATAAGAAATATATCTTTGTGGTGTCCTACACTAAAAGGCCGACGGCGTATCAATACCGATTTCCTGCATGCCTAAAATCTGCAATACGAAGGCCCCAGTTACCCCTCATGCGGAGGTACTAGTGGAGACCAGCATGGGCGTGATTAGAGAAAGGCCCAGTTGGGGAAGATGTGCGAGAGAGAGGAGTTCATAATCGGATTTAAATTCGGAACTCATCCTCAAAGTAATTCCCGGGAGAGCCTTGGTTGCGTGTGGCTGGATGAGTTGTGACCTCCCCCTCCCCCGGTAGCGATCCTCCTTGGCTTGCGGCCTTGGGCTGTGCCTCTGCCTGGGCCGTAATGGGGCAGTTCACATGTTGATCCCCGGCTGAAACAGATCTCCCACGTCGGTGACTCATTCCGCTTAGAGGAAAGGGGTGGGGAGATGGAGTATGGCAGGGAGACTAAATCGACGGTCAGAATCTTGATCCGTGAAATTGGTTATTTATAAGAATATATGGGATTACACACTAAGGGAATGTTTTGAGCTCTAGAGCTATAAAAAAAATCAGCAAGTTTGAAGAAAATGGTACATGGGCTAGACCGTTATGGAACTGGATTATGATAATCCGCTAAGCTGTAGAAACGGGACAGTAATCACCAGAGAATGAGTGAACTTCCCAGTTTTCTTTATTGCTAAAAGAGATACTGATCTTTGCTAATACTCTCTATTCAGTCAAAACGGGTCGTATGGTAGAGACTGTTAAAGATATCAGAAATTGCGTTCTGGGGACGTTTTAGTAAGGTCTGTGAGTTCTAAACACAACAGCTTGTTATGAAGATGAAGTCAGCTGGACCTATATCCAATTGTATTCACCACATAGAGAATCTAAATTCACGAACTCCTGGCAGGGATATCCTCAAGGGATTGGAAACTGTGTGCTGAAGAGAGTCATGGGAATTTGCAGGGACCAGCTAGGTTCAGTGAAAATCCGGGGATTACGATTACGGAGACGGATGGTGGCGGTAAGCAAACCGGTACCTCATCTTGTTACAACTTTTCAGACTCCTACCCTGCTCCAAACAAGTTCAGAGGTCGCTCTCTCCGCAGCTCTCCGAAATCCAGAACATATATTCAAACCTCTGAGATGTTTAAGTGCCAACGATATGACCATTCTAAGAACGCGTGTAGGGACGATGTCGCCGGCGGTGAAATTGGCACAGCATGGACCCGATGGATTGCTTACGCTTCATGAGAGTGTGTCAATAGTGTCGGAAAGTCACCTGCATACTCTCGTTCCCAGCCTAAATGGGCGAAGAAAAGATAATAACTGGTGAAGAACACTGCAGAGATTTATCATATCCTGGGAATTGGCAAGAGGTCCTCAATGACCACTGTACAGAAGAGAAAAGATACATAACAGCTTATTCTAAAATTTCCACGCATGCAATTTCTGAACCTATCCTATGACTAAGACAGCAGCCCTAAATAAAAGCCTATCTATCGAAAACCAACAACCTCAGACTCTGCAATCAAGAAGAAAAATAAAATATTTTAGAACCCTCACTTGCAAGCTAATCCAGACTAATGCCATTGCGTGTCAAGAACTTTGCAGAGCAAAATAAAACTTTCTGTGAAGAACAGTTCACTCATAAAATAAACAAGGGTCATTGACGGGGATGGGTGGTTTGCACCATCACCTGAAGTTATGACTCGGAGGGGTCTGAACACGGACCTTCCCTTGCCAGTACGCCATTGTGAAGACTTTTGTTTTCCTGGCGTGCCGTGGTTTGACCAGACTAGAGGATCCTCCAAGTCCCCGTTAGTATCTACACAACCTAGTCAGTGTGTTGCTCCATAGCATTTTTCTGAAGAGTATGATAACCCAGGTGCTTGGATATCATTGTGTACGCTGGATGTTGTGTACTCGCATCATCACACTTCTTCTGGAGGTGTTTGCTTACATCGCTATCCCAACGTTATCCTCAAGTGTTACACTGACCACATATCGTTGCGGAAGCGCTTGGTGTGCAATTCCTCACTTTAATCACAGTCTGCTCCATTTCCCTGCCACTAACGATGTAGTGTCGCAAGTGGAGTTTTAGAAACCTGTAGTCTGATCATTCAGCTCCTTCACTGAGGTGACTTTCAATGGACCTGCGCCCCTCGGTGGGGGGTTATGGTTGACACTAATTCTCGGTGGTGACCTGCGAGACCGACGTTGATCTCGTCTGAGTCTCTGTCTGTGGTACCGACGAAAGAACTATTTCCATGCTCCCACTAGGTTATTGCCTGCATTCCCTTGATCTGTATTTGTTCACGACACGCTACCGTGCCTGATTGTAGAGGTTCTAACATTATCTCTTAAGTGATCATTTCCTCCTGGTCTCCCAGGTTCATGGTAGTGGGGTGCGTTCGTCCCCCCACCCAGCTTCAAGAGCAGGATTGGGATTTATTCACACATTGTGATTGACCGTACAATGGTTCAGATCGAGATGTTAATGACTCTGTCCGCAATGTCACTTCCTCTATCGTGGAACGCTGCTTAATGCAGCGATACGAAAAATAGGAACATCACAGGAAGATGGAAGCTAAACATGGTGGAATAAAGAATCAGTCAATCCTCTGAACGGACAAAAGAAATTGTGGGTATCATAGACGATGTCCACAGCCGAAAATCTCTAGCCTTTAAAGGGCAAAGGGCTGCTCGCAGAATAGGCGACATGTCAAGAAGAATCATGGATCAGGTATCAATGTCTTCCATCACACTCGTACCAAGTCAGTTTATGGAGAAGACGTAAAGCTGCCAAACTCTCAGATCGGAATTTACCAAGCCGATAACACAGCTTTAAATGCTGTGCTTCTTCACCTGTCGAAATGGCTTGATATTGGCCACTCTTTCACTAGTGTGGACTCCCGTCATATGGCTCTTTTTTAGCAAGCTAAGAATCGTTCTGGTGAACACCTATCAACTCTAAAAGTGTCGTTACTCCCTCTATAGACATGTGACTTGTTGTCAGAGGAATTGAGAAACTCTGTCTATCTAACATACCAGTCAGACTCTGATGGTATAACATACGATAATAGCTTTCGCCATGAGCGAAGTTCACTTATCAGTCTCCTTTACCTATTCAACCATATGGAGAGACATGTGTTCCCTATTGCCAGTGGCAGGAAGCAATCGTTATTCTATCTAGTGGAAGGATCAAAGAACCTCTCCCTATGGGCCCTTCATCATGAGTTGCCTTTTGTAAGACGCTAAGAACATTATGGTCGTGCCGTCTCGTTTATCAAATGGAAAGGATCAGTCATTCCTCTCCGTTTCTTAGTTCCGTAAGGAAGATCCACGAGTAGATAACATCCTTCTACTCAGGAAAGTCAAATTCGGTTCGCTTGTACGGAGAATATTGGTTTCTATTTTCTTTTATATCGAAGGCATATTGACCGTAGCGCTATGGATTCTAGCACTCTTTACGATATGTTCTGAGGAGCAATTTCTTTTTAGTAGATATGTTTTTAATTTCAGATGCATTATAAGACGGTAATGTTTTATCTTCATCTTTTATTCAATTTGAAGAGAGTTCCTCAGGTGACATTTTGAGCCCTCTTCTTTTATTTGTCACATTTCTCCCATTCTTTTTTCATTTCACCTTCAGTTCATGGTTAGTATACGTTGACGATCTGAGATTTCACGCGAAGGATCGTCAATGCGTATCGTGAGCGACGACTTCAGACCGCAGTCAATAACCTGGTTACATGGTGTGACGCGAATGGGCATAGTATTTCTGCCAGCAAGAGTAGTTGCGTGCACTTTTGAAGGAAGCGGGGTCTCCATCCCGATCCTGACATTCGCATCCGTGCTACGGCTATTCCGGTCGTCCCTGACGTCCGCTTCCTCGGAGTAATTTTCGACCGCAAACTCACTTTCCTTCCGCACATTTTACATCTGCGGAAGAGGTGTGAGAAATCCCTCAACATCTTGAAGGTGTTGTCCAACACCTCTTGGGGAGCGGATCGAACTTCTTTACTCCGAGTGTATCAGTCGGTGATTCTGTCTCGGATCGACTATGGATGCATCGTCTACGGATCTGCCTGCAAAACTACCTTGCGGAAGCTTGACCCAGTCCACCATAATGCTCTGAGAATCTGCTGTGGTGCGTTCCGAACGTCACCTGTGCAGAGTCTCTATGTCCTCTGTAACCAGCTACCTTTGGCTTTGCGGCGCCTGAAACTGTCGCTCTACTATCATTTCAAAATGTCATCTCTGCCATCTCATCCATCACAAAACATTAATACCAGCCGTCTTTAAGGAGACTGTACAGTGCTCGTCCTTCCTTCATCCGGCCTTTTTCTGAGAGGGTGAAGGTATTCATCGAGGAACTCGGCCTACATGACTTGGATGTTCAGCAACGAAATTTTATTAAATTTCCACCTTGGAATATTCCAAGGTTTATATATCATAACCCCTTTGCTTCTTACAGCAAGAGCACCACATGTCCCATTGTTCTCCAGAGGATCTTTGCCTTCCATCGCTGTCAGTATGAGGATTTTATTCCTATTTACACGGATGGATCGAAGGGAACTGGATACGTCGGCTGTGGTGTCGTTTCAAATGATATCAGGCACAGTTACCGGCTCGACGCTTCCTGCAGTGTCTACACTGCCGAAGCAGTCGCCATCTACTGTGCCCTTAGATTAGTCGAGAAGTCTAGTTCCTGAAAATTCGTCATATATACTGACAGCAGGAGCGTCTAGGAGACATTGGTACATCTTGACGATCGAAGTCATCCTATTGTGGTTGAAATTGCTGACATTATTTGCCAGCTATATAGCAGGGGTTATATAATAAAATTCTGCTGGATACCTAGTCATGTAGGTATTTTAGGAAATGAACAAGCGGACTCGGCTGCACGTTCGGCATCGATTCCTCTGAAGCTTGCAGTCCCATTTGAGGACATACGACGTCACATTTTAATGCTCATTCATCAGACATGGCAGGAATCTTGGAGTCTCCAGACTAATAATAAATTACACTCGGTGAAGCCAAACATTGGAGAATGGCCTGTTTTTCCAATGCAAAGAGCTGATGCCAGATTGACTCGCCTTCGCATTGGACATACTCGTTTTACTCACAAACATCTTTTGTTTGGAGAAGATGCTCCCGAGTGTCCTTCCTGTCATGTCCCTTACTCTATTCATCACATTTTAATTGACTGTCCGGTGTTTGATCATCATCGCCGGACTTTTTTTTCATTCTTCTGTTTTAAACCTTTCGGACTTGGTGGGGGAAACCCCCCACCATAATTTATTTGCTTTCTTAAAACATATTGGCCTTTTACACCAAATTTGAAATTTTACCTTTTATCCTGTTTCATAATTGCATAAAATTTTATGTTTCTTAAAATATTTTTAAATTGATTTTAACGAATGTTTGGAGAAGCATAGCCTACTTTGGCTCTTGCGCCATTAAACCCTACAGTCACTCACTCACTCTGAATAGCCCTCGTATATTGGGCTTTTTCAAGTTTATTAATGTGTGTTTTGGCAGAGAAACCTCAAATGGGACAGCTGTAGGTCAGGATTGATCTGAGAATCAGAGTGTAGATGAGTAACTTGTTTTCTATATTTAATTTGGAATTTCAAGGAGTTAAGGGGTAAACCGAACACAGGCTGGCTCGGAATTTTTTAATGCATTGTGTTGTTTGAACGTGAGTCTTTTATCAAGTATTACTCCTATATATTTGGTGTGATTAGACCAGATGATCTTGCATGCATTTATGGTGACTTCTGGTTTGGGGTTTTTTGTTTTGTGTGTGAAGAAGACGGCCTCCGTTTTTGAAGCATTCAGTGCAATTTTCCATTTGGGGATCCAGTCTTCTAGTTGTGATATATGTTTTTGTAGTGCGCGAGCCCTAATAGTGGCTCTTTGTTCTGAGCTAGTATCGCCGTGTCATCTGCGTACATGCAGAGAATCGTGTTGAGGGTTTTAGGAATGTCGTTCACATAAATTGAAAAAAGGGTTGGGGCTAAAATTGTGCCCTGAGCTATTCCAGAGGCTATTTTAATAGTGTTTGAGTGAGAGTTACTTACTCTGACATCAAAAGTTCTATTTGTGAGGTATTATTGGAAAATTTTGATTAGTGTAGGGTATGTTTTAATTTTTATTAATTTGTTGAGCAGTCTCTCATTCCAAATTCTATCAAAGGTTTTTTGTATGTCGAAGAAGATTGCACCTGTGGATTTTCCATTATTTAAACCGACCTTTGCGTGTTCAACGACACAAAGCTGCTGGTGGGATGTGGATAGTTTTTCTCTGAAGCTATATTGCTCAGGTATCAGGATATCATTTGTTTGTAACAATTCACTAAATCTATTAAGTATGATTTTTTCACCAAGTTTACTAATGATTAGGAGGAGGGAGATGGGTCTATAGCTATCCGGGAAGGTAGGATCTTTACCTGTTTAATAATGGTAATGATTGATGCATTCTTCCAAAACTGAGGGAAATGCCCTAAGTTAATTATGTCGTTTACTATTGTTGTGACTTAAAACATTATTTTGGTTGTAAGTTCTTTTATCAATTTATTAATGACACTGTCTTTACCCGGTGCCTTCTTAATTTTCGTTTTCTTGATATAAATTAGCAATTCTGATGTTTTGGGTGGCGGGAGGGTGAGGGAGTTTGAAAAATTTGATTGGATTGTTCATGTAGTTGTGAACGACATCCTTTGTGTATTTGTCAGAGGTAGGGTTATTTATGTTATTTAATTTAAACTGATTTTGGAGTGAGTCGGCAAGAAAATTTGCCTTCTCTTGATCTGAAAGGGCGATACCATTTAGACCTTTAAGGATCGAAACGGGAGTTCTTTTTTTCGTAGAGCTTTTGCCATCCTCCAGAGGGAGTCGTCATTGGCATCTAGCGCAAGAAGGGTATTTTCCCATGATTTTTGTGTGAAGTCGTATATTTTTCTTTGAATGCTGTTTTGGTAATTGTTAAGTGTGTTTTTATCAGCGGGACTTCGGATTAATTGTCTTTGTCAGTTTATTTCTAATTTTGAACATATTCCGAAGTTCCTCGCTGATGTAGTGTGTTTTATTTGTGTTGACTGGTTTTGAGGCCAGTTTGTGGGCATGGAGTATGTTATTTGTAAGGAGGTTTACTTTCTCTTCGAGTTCGTTTTCCTTGTTGGATGGTTTGAGGTTTAGTGTGGTGTTTTTATTTAAAGTGTTACGGAAAAGTTCCCAATTTGTGGAGATTTTTCTGTCGTTAATTTCAATTTGTATGTTGGTTTGAAAGTTTAGGATGATTGGATTGTGGTCTGATGGGAGCTCGGGAATCGAGGAAACATCACATACCCAATGAAAATTCTGGATCAGGAGGAAGTTTATTGTGGAGGCAGAGTTATAGCCGAAGCGTGTAGGTGTGGGCGGGGCTTTGATATCGTATTCGTGTGTCTGGGCAAAGATGGTTATTAAGTTACCTTTACTATTATTAGTTTTGCAGCCCCAGTTCATATGGTGGGCATTTAGGTCTCCGCATATTATAGAAGCGTCTCCTAATCGGGCAATCGCTTCTAGGTCTTTTAATGTGTCATTTAACCCAGCAGCTGGAGGAATGTAAAGTGAGCAGATTACAATGGCGTCCTCTCTCGGTGGAGTTAGTGCGACAATTGTCGCTTCTAAAATCATCGGAGAGGGTGTTGGTATTTGATGGTGTGGGATGGAATTTCATATCAAGTGAGTAGTTCCTCCTCCTGTGTGGTTTTGGCTGTTTCTGTCGTTTTTATAGATTATGTAGCTTGGGATTTTAAAGTTTATGTTTGGTCTAAGGTATGTTTCTTTTAAAAGGATTATATCGGGGGGGGGGGGGGGGGGTTTATGAAGTCTCCCAATTCGACGGTACGAGACTTTACTCCGTTCGCATTCCATGACGCAATTCTGAGTCCAAAGTTGTTACGACCCATTATCCTGAGAATGATGGGCACATGCCCTTATAAAATATGTCTAGTTTCTCGAAGTCGTCGTTAGTCTGGGACATTCGATAAGTGACTTCGAGTAGGTTTGGGAATTTAGCGAATAGGGATCTAAGTTCTCCTATTGCGGAGAAAATATCGTGGGTACTTTTTTCTTTTTTGTTGTTATTTTTAATGGGTTGTTTGTTTTGTTTAGGGGGTTCAGACTCAGAGTTTGTCGGTTTTTTCGACTCGGATCTCCTGTCGAGTGGTTCATCATTTTTCATTATATTTGCATAAGTTACATCTTCTAACACTGGTCTATAAACCGGTGCGTCTATGGGGTTTTTGAAGAGTGTTTGTCTCTTTTTTGATTTTATTTTCGGGGAGTTTGGGCACACCTGCCGCGATCCGATATGAATCGTAGTTAGTGCATTTTCGATTTTCCATTTTTTTCCCTTTTATTTCGCACTCTATTTTGTGCTCAGCTCCGTATTTAAGGCATCTTGGCTTGATCTGGCAGTTTGCGGATGAGTGGTGGAAATAGTTACAATTGTAGCACTGGGTTGCCCCAGGTCTACGTTTGAAGGAATCCAATGTGATTTACATGTATAGTAGGTGCGTTAATTTAAAGATATCAGGTGCATTTTCAGGTTTTCTGATTTCCACCAGGAACATCGGTAGAGGATTTTTGGATCAGGGCTGTGTTAGCTACGCCACCTTGTGGACGGGAAAGTCCCTATTGTTTTAATTCAGCTTCTATTTCAGCTACATCAGTACTTTTTGATAGGTCTTTTATAACTGCCTTGATTTGTTTGAAATTTGTGGTTGGATGATGTAAAATTCTTCACCCTTGCTTTTTAAGTAGGCTGTGATTTCTCTGTGATCTTGACAATTGCCGGTTGAATTTTGATGTATTCTTCCGCGAGTTTCACGGAAGATAGAGGGTGTGATCTGTTTATTTCTTGTAGAATTAGATTGTAATTCGACTTAAATCTGAGCATAACTTATTGTATTTTGAGTGGCAGGGGTGGGAGATCCTTGACGGCTTCATTTGGGTCCACTTTTTCAAGGATCACGAAACTATTTTTCAGTGGGAGGATGGAGGTGGTATTTATTTTAGTATATTTAGTTTTCTTTTTAGTTGATTTGTTGATTGGTTTATTTTTATTCTTAGGATTTTGAGCATTAATTAGTGGGGGGGGGG